>PVJO010007542.1:0-81220 GCA_004026905.1 Hystrix cristata
TTATATGAATTTGTAAATTAATTCACTATATCAAACAAAATTATTTCAAGGATTCGTTATCTAGGAAGAAACTTTGGAAGCCTTACCTCTAAGCACTAAGCTTTGTATTCTAAACACAAGAACAAGTCAAGATTTGCCTTGAGTATTTGGCTTTTCTCTAGTATAAAATATCCCCCAATATTTCTTCCAAGTGCTAACATGATACAGAATCTGGAGAATCTACTTGAGTGAAGCTTACATAATGACTAGTAGAAAAATCTGAGAAAGAAGCACACAGCTAAACATTTATAAATTCATTTATCAATGCTTAAATGTCCCATGCAGAATTTCTGGCATTCTCAATGTTGATTTCAAGTGGTTCTGTGGCCACAGAATATTAAAAAATGGACATAATGGGCTCACTTACAAAGTTTCACTTTGGACAATTAATTTAGCTCTTTAAGTCTCAGTTGCTATATTTGTAAAATGAGAAAGCAAATTAGCTGTTTGTTATACATATCTTGAAAGGGCTTACAGGATACTCCAGGCACTAAAATTAAACTATTATCTGTCATAGTCACATGTTTAGTAAATGTTAGCTTTTATTCAATATTTAAATTCTATTGTTAAAAATGACATTTCAAAGGGATTGTCATTAACTAATATACTATTTATTTAAAATCAACCATTGTGTGTAAGGTTTTATGCTAAAGCCAAGACAATAGCATATATGCCATTGTTATCTGTAAGGGTCTTAATGGACACTTTGGGAAATATAACAAAATATTAAATATAAAGTATTCATTTTTAAACATAATGAAAGACAGAAGAGTTTACAGAATTCGTCTTTAAAGTAGTGCTAGACTCTGGTTTAATTTTTTTTTTAAATCAATTGTTTTGGTTTGCAGATAGTAATTAAAATTTCTAAGGGTGAAAAAGAAATACAGATATCCATAAAAATTTAATCAAGCAAAATAATTATGTGAAGTGCTTAGCTAGACTTGACCAGTCCATAATTCATATATATTTCAAAACATCATTCTGCACATAATAACATGCAGTATTGTTTTCCAATTAAAATCACAAATGAACAAAAATTAAAATCATGACCTGGAAACAGAATACAGATAGTGTGTGGCAAGACAGGAAACTCCTGTTATTCAGGAGATTAGATCTTTGGTCCAATCCCAAGTAAAGAGCAAAAATTCCATCTTCCACATGGAGTCAAATCGGTGGGTGAGGATAGCAGTCCGAAGCCCACTGACTCTGGCTCCTAACAAGAAAAAATGTAAATGCCTCCTGGGAAAAAGCACCCCAGAATTAGGCCTGCAGGATTCCCATATTGGAATCTACCAAATGTAAATGTGACAAAGATTCCCTAAAGATTTAAGGAAAGAATTTCTAATAACAATTGGAGGAGTGGAAATCCACAGGATTAGCGCCTCAAGAACTTCACATAATGACATGCACACAGAATATACAGTAAGAATAAAATTGTGTAAAATAAAAATAGAGTCAAAAGATGAAAAAAATCATAAAAATTAGATTTCCTAAATTTGTACATTATTTTAGCAATGAAAATTATGATCATTAAAATATATAAAAAAAATTAGGTCACGAGCAGATTAAACACAGCCAAAGAGATAACTGGGGCAGAAGGGAAAACAAATAGTAAATGAGAGAGAAATATTAAGAGAAAAGGAATTATGAGGTCTAAATTCAGACCTATGTTCTCAGCACTTCTATCTCTCACATCACTATCCTCATCGCCTCCCAGTAACACACCATTCTCCTCCTGTCTCTCCCTCTCTCTCTCTCTCTCTCTCTCTCTGTCTCTTCTCTCGCTCTCTCTCTCCTAATTATTATGAGATATTTTAAGCCTTTTGAGAGTTGCTGACATGGTGCCCCATTACATCTAAACACTTGAGTGTGTCTTATTCTCTGAGAAATAATAAAAAATAATATAACTTTCCTACATAAACACATTTAATATGCCAGATCAGACAATTAACATTGATACAGTGCTCTTATACAGCCTATAGTTTGGAGCACAATTTCAATAATTGTCTTAATGTTGTCTTTCCTTTTGGTCCAGGATATATGGAGAAACACGCATTTACATTCAATAGAATGGATCTCAACTTGAGTTTACCAGATGTTTTCTCATGGAAGATTCAAATCATGCTCTTCTGGCAAGAACAGCACAAAAATAGCTTTGTGTTCTCAGTGCATTAAATCAATGGGCTCTTCATATCAACATTTGCAGCCTTGTGGTGCTAACCTATGTTACCTGTTAAGGTTGCTGCCTGTAGTAGTCAGCATTTCTGTCACTGTATTACAATGCCCAATGCCCTCAATTTAAAGGAGAAAGGTTTTTAATTTGGCTCTTGGTTTCAGGGAGTTCAATCCATGGTCAGCTGGTTCCAAGACAGCTGGGAAGCAGAGCAGGGGAACACTGTCAGAGGGGACACAGTCTGGGATGATATTTGGTACACAAGTTTATGCCTGCTTGACACACCCAGGCATACCCACAGAGTGCTGTACTAATCCCCCAGGGGTCTCCTCAGGCAATGAAGTTGACACATTTACTTGTTGCCACTTTCTATCCTTTGTGAACTTGACACTAAACACATTCCCTTAAACTACACTTAATCTCCAAATAAAGTCAGCAACACATTCATAATTCTACCTGACAAAATATGACTATCCTGTCTTCAGCTGAGAATGCAATAATCCCTTTGCCAAAGTCTCAACAGTTGCAGCATTTTTCAAAATCTCATGTTGAAGTCCCTTCTGAGACACAAAGAAAACTCTTCACTGTCAGCCTCTGTGGAAAAAAAAAATCTTGCATACTCCCCAGGTACAATGACACAGGGTAAATATTCCCATTCTAAACAGGAAGAAGAGAAGGATAGAAAAGAATTAGATCAAAGCAAGACCAAAACCTGGTAGGGTAAACCTTAAGTGTGGTAGCTCCATAGCTGGCATCTAGTGCACATGGCAGAGAGTTGTGAGCTCCAGAGGGCGTGTTGCCTTTGTGGTTGCAGTCTACATGTGCTCTCTCCTGGGCTGGCTCCACACATCACAGCTTTTCCCAGCACACATTCCATACTCCTGGCATTTCAACTACTCAAAGTCTCCACTGTGCCTTCAGTTTCTTCCCACAGCTTTGCACATTGCTTTCTTTATCTGGCCACCCCATTTTTGCTTTGCAATCCAGGTAGAAGTCTCTGTGACCCCACGATTCTTTCATTCTGTCTGCTGGTAAAACCAGAATCACATGGATGAAGTCAAGGTTGGCCTACAGGGGAAGCCTTAAGCAGTGTCCCTTGGACCGTGGCTGTGGCAGTCTCTATGTGCCTGGATAAAAAATGTGCTGTGCAAAAAAAAATGAGTAAGTGAATCCTGGTGAACCAATTTGTGAGCAAGGGTCTCAGAGAGTCTCTTCTCAAATGAAAGGGTGACACTTTTGCATCCTTGAGTCTGCCATGGTTGGGTCTTATTACTTTCTGAGATATAATACATTTGAATAACCTTTCTTTTCATCTCTATACAACTATTTTGTTACTTTTTAATGGTACTAATATCTTCATCAGTCATGCTCCTTCGACCACAACTTTACACATGGTTCCTCTGGGGTCAAAATTTAAATTTTTCAAACTGTTCCGCTGTGATCTTTCTCCTAATTCTCACTATAAATCTGGCTAAAGACAAGCAGGTGCACTCATGCCTCAGTCTAGACCTCGGGCTAGACCATGAACTTTCCTATGCCAGATTAATCAGTCCACTTCCCTTAATCTTAGTCTCCCACTAAGGCCTGGGGGACAGAAAAACTAGATGATTTTTTCCAGAGCATAAAACACCTGGTATCAGGTCCAAACTGTCAACGGAGCCCTTGTTCCCAACGCAAATGTCTTCATTGAAATGTCAACTGGGCCTTTACTCTGTGCATTTTTATTAATGTTCTTGTCTTCTGAGCTATGACGAGAGTCAACTATCAGGTGCTGCTTACAGCATTCTAAGGTTTTGCTGGCTAGCACCTCCAAATCTTTCCAAACTCCTCCTGCAAACCAGTTCCAAAGGCTTCTAAACCACACAGCAAGGTATAGTCACAGCAATGACCATAGTTCTCGGAATTTTTCTGTCAGTCAGCGTTCCCATTGCAGAGACACAATACCAAACACTCACAACTTAAAGGAGGCAGGTTTAATTTGATTCATGGTTTCTGGGGATTCAGTTCATGGTCGGCCGGCTCCATGGCAAAACTTCATGTCAGAAGGACGGAGTGGGGCAAAGCTGCTTAGTTCATGGTTGCTGGGAAGCAGAGCAGGGAGAAGGTGCCAGAGAGGAAGAGGTGAAAGATCATACACCGCAGCCTTGGTCACATCTCTGCAGCCACCTAGATATACCTAGAAGTTTGTTTTACTAATCCCCTACATGGCTCCCAAGCCAATTAGGTTGGCTCCAACTTAGTCTAACAACCATAGTGTCTGACAGGATTTTTGACAATGAAACCACCATTTTGGTTTGCATTTGACTAATACGGTGTGTCTTCTGGTGTTGTCATCACCCTTGTAAATCAAACTCCACTTTCCTTCCCCTTTCAACAGAGACTCATACCAGTGATTCTGCAGTGAGCTTCCAGGCTTTCAGTTTCAGACTGCTGCTGCGCCTTTACTTCCTCCTGTATTGTGGCCTGCAACGTCTTTGGCTGAGCGTTTAGTGGATCCCTGGCTTTCCAGCACAAAGACAGCCACTGTGCTCTCACTCACCTCTTACCCCTTAAGCCAATCTAATAAACCGCTTGCATAATTTACACGAATCTCGGTATCTTTTGTATTGCTTCTGTTTCTCCAGGAAACCCTAACTCATATACCAAGTCAAATCAAGACATTCATAGAATTTTGTGCGTCATGAAGTAGTTTGGTTTTATTTGCAAAAAAAAAAAAAGTAAATGTTTCTACATTTATGAAGGATAAAGTTATAGGGGCAGAATATGAACAAGAAGGCTACTCAGGAGCATAGTGCACCAATTCTGATGAGAAAGGTGGTGAGTGGCCTGGTGGTGGAGTGGGAACAATGGGGAAAATGAGATGTTTGACAGAATTTTGGAGCAGAGATGAAGAAATAAGGGAATTCATTTCAGAAATAAGGGAAAGAAGCAATCGAGGAAAATTGAGAATTGTGCCTTCACAATTTAGATCATTTGGAAGGTTCCCTTATTTAAAAAGAAAGAAACATTCAGTGAATCCTTCCTGCTTAAGTCCAACCAGACCTTTTCAGCACCCACAATCACAATTTCTGTGCTGTTCTAGAAGTTGACATGATTTTTTTTTTTTTAATGAATGGGGATTGAACCTAGGTCCTCACGCATGCTAGGTAAATGACCTACCACTGAACTACGCCCTTAGCCACTCTAAATTTTATTTTCACACAGGGTCTCACTAAATTTTCCAGAGTGGGCTCCCGTATGGGATCCTCCTGCTCCAGCCTCCTGAGGAGCTGGGATTACAGGACTGTGCTGCCGTGCCTGGCTTGACATGATTCTCATGGGTTTCTCCATGTGCTCTCAGTTTTTCGCCTATTACCACATCTAAAATTCACTGTTACTTTCCTCTCTGCTTTTTCCAGATTCCAGTATTGCCAGGACATTTACCACCACATGTAAAATACTTAGAACACTGTCTAGCATAAAGTATGTATTATAAAATTTTTATACAGATTATTACTGTTCTTTTTTATATTTGCGATCTTTTACTGTCAGTCCTTGTCAGCTTTCATTATTATTTCATGAGAATAGAAGCAAACATTGCATAATGTACATATTTAATCAGAAATCTTAGTGCTACATTCTTTTTCCCTTCTCTTTCTAGCTGAAGCCCAGCATTTGATTCAGGATTACTTTCTTTTTTAATGTATTTTTTTCTCTAAATACAACTGTGATTATTGTAAAATCATATTGTATAAAATGACAGAGGTTAGATTTTTAATAGTTTAAAGTAATTTAAGACAGGGCAAGACACTGTGCAAATTGGTATCATATTCTAAAAGTCAAGCCACTACCCTAATTTGAGTTTAATTTTAAAGAGCATCCTATAGTGTCCTCATGATACCATGGCACCAAAAGTGGAAATACGATTCTTACTACTAAAGTCACTGTTAAACATGACAGGAAATTGCAGTTTTAACCACCCAATATTTCACTGACATTTCTGAAAGTGTATCTTGTGGATTACTTTCACAGAATATTAATAAGCATTGATGAAAACAAGCTTAATTGTTTAAAAAATGTTTGACAAAAGGTTGCAAGATTTATTTGAGTTTTAATATGCTATTCTTTTTGTTAATGTCCATCTCAGAAGTGGTTAGGGAATGGCAACTGTTATTAGAAACAAATTCTTATTTCATTTGATCAATGTCATCCCTTTTTTTTTTTTTTCTTCTAGTATATTTAGTAGGATTCCCAGGACCACACTTTGGAAAATGAGGATGTATATTTAACTTCATTTGATAGAGCTGCAAAACAAGTATGAGTAATTGCTTCTTTTCTATTCAAGACTCATGATCACAATGATAATAACATAAATATATCAAGTAAGGTAAATGTTCATTCAGAGGTATCATATATTAGAATAAATATAACTCTATATGTGTTCATTACTGTAGGGAAACTATAATGACTCAAAAAAATTCTTATGCTCAGGGCCTGCAATTCTTCTGTTCATCTCCAATTAATACCTGTATTTTCACAACTAAAGAGGGCGTCCTCTCAGCTTGAGTAACACATTCTTCTAATTACATGAGAATTGCAACTTTTGCACAAACTTAGAAAAACCTCAGGAAGGTAAAAGAAGGCAGAAACTAGAGTTTACAAGGCTTCTTTTATAGCTATCTAAATTTGCTACCAGAGAGAAGTGTTATTTCTTTGGCATAATGACCATCTTCACAGCAGAGGAGCATTTGGGAACAAGAGCCTGCTCTTATAATTATTGATTTTAGGTTCTCAGCTTTAGAAAATGAGACTCATCTTTTATTAAATTGTCATAAAGTATAGTATTAACCACTTTCCCATCACTGGAGCAAAACACCTGACATCTTCAATTTAATGAAGGGAGGTTTATTTGGCTCCATTTTCTGTGGTTTGGTCTGCTGTTAGCTCACTCCAAGAAGTAGCACCGTGGTGAAAAGAACACATCTTTTCAGGCCATGGCTGAGTGACCTGCCCCTTTCAACCAGGCCCTACATTTTAATAAGACATTCGGCTATGAAGTCACCAGTCGATTAGTCCACCAATGAGGATAGTGCCTGCATGATCTAACTGCCATACAAAAGCCCCATTTCAGAAACACCTGAGACTTTAAAGGACCATCTTATATCTAATGCATAACTTCCAACCCTGGCCCACCAAAGGCACATGTTCACTTCATTATGCAAATTGTTTTAGGTTATCTCTAAGAGTTACTAATCTTAACAATTCTAGCATAGCTTGAAAATTCAAAGTCGAAGATCTCCTCTGAAAACAAGGCAGACTCTAGCTCTGAGACCCTGTGTGTGTGTGTGTGTGTGTGTGTAGGGCAGCTTAAATACTTCCAACAAATAATGGTACAGGGTAAACATGGAACTCAAAGGCACATTTTCCTAAAGAGCCCTGAATGAGCAAGATACCATGGGACTTTCTTCCCAAAACACGATTACACTTTTAATCCTTTAGTTTATGATGGCTGGGGTTTGGCCATTTCCTGAGATGTCTTCAAGGCATTTTTCTTTTTGTTCTGATGCAATACTCTTTTCCTTTTAATGTTAATATTTTCAGCAACCACCTTCCTTGGACCCAATTTATTGGTGGTTCCTTTCTCGTGAAACTGTAGACCTTCACATCCACCAGCTCTAATTTTTGCTCTTATTCTCACTTTAAGTCTGCCTAAAAGCATCCACCAGTACCTATGCCACAGCCTGAAAGCTGGGCTACCTTGAAATTTCCTCTTCTAGTTCAACTAGGCTGCCACCCTTAATCTCAGTCTCCTGAAAAGCCTGACAACGTAGATAAAAGGTGGACAAAAATTTTCCAGAGTATAACATGAATTGTCTCTAGTTCAATTTCCAATACAGTTTTTTAAAATTAATTTTATTGGCATATTTTATATAAATACGATGATCACATTCAGCACAGGGAATTTGAATCTCTACATAATATATCTTGATTCTTCTTTTTTCTTCATTCCCCTTCCTCCCTTTCAACTCCTCTTCCCCTCCTTATTTATAAGAGCTTTGTTTCCATTTTTACCTTTCATTTTCTTTTTTTCTTTTCCCTTCCTTCTGTTCCCCCCTCCCATCCTTTGCCTCCCTTCTTATTTGAACATTTTCTTCCTACTTCCCCATATCTATTACCCATTTTGGTCCTTATTTATCCTTTCAGTTTCTCACACAAGAAAAACAATGCAATATTTAAACATGAGTGCCTGATTTATTTCACTGAAGAGTATGATCTCAAGGTGCATTCATTTACCTAGAAATGCCTCAAGTTTAACCTTCCTTAAGGCAGAGTAGTATACCATTATATATAAAAATCACATCTTCTTTATCCATTCACCCCTTGATGGGCATTTGGATTGTTTACAAGATTTAGCTATTACAAATTGTGCTGCTATATACATGGGTGTGCATATATTGCTGTGGATATATGCAACAACTGCAATCTTATCATATTAAAAATTCTTTGCACATAAAAAGAAACCACCAACAGAGTGAATAGACAACACACAGAATGGGGAAAAAATTAGCAGCTATTCCTCAGACAAAAGACTAATATCTAGATTCTATAAAGAATGTAAAAATTTCATATTCATTTAAAGACCCAGTCCAAAAATGGACATCTGAAATGAACAGACATTTCTCAGATGAAGTAAACAGAAAATAAATATATGAACAAATGTTCAACATCATTAGTCATTTGAGAAGTGCAAACTAAAACAACACTGAGGTTCCAACTCACTCCAGAAAGAATGGCTTTTATTAAGAAATTAGCCAATAATAAATGTTGGTGAGGCTATGGGAACAAAGAAACCCTTCTCCACTGTTGGTGAGAGTGTAGATTGGTACAACCAATATGGAAATCAGCATGGAGACTGTTCAAAAAACTAAAACTAGAGGTTCCATTTGACCCAGTTATTCCTCTTCTTGGTATCTTTCAATATAGTTCTACTTCTCATCTGAAATCTCATAAGTCTGGCCTTTACTGTCTATACTCCTATCACCATGGTAATCTATGCTTCAGCCGGAATCATCCATCAATGCTCAGCTTACAGAATTCTAGGGCTTCTGTATCTGGCACGTCATAAACTTTCTCTATTCCTGAAAGTCAGTTCCAATCACTATGTGATTTAGAAGGTACAGTCAGGTATGGTCACAGCAATGACCTCACTTCTTTAGTACCAATTTTTTGTATTAGTCAGTTTCTTCCATCACTGGGACAAATATGGAACACTTGAAATTTAAAGGGACAGAGGCTCGTTGGGTCCCAGTTTTCAGTGGGGTCATTCCATGGTTGACTGCCCCCAAGACAGAAACGTGATGAAGGAAGGGCTTGGAGAAGGAGAGCTGGTCACACATGGCATCCAAGAAGCTAGGAGCATGCAGAAAGAGTCACAGAAAAGAGTGCAGCCTCTAGGTCAGGCTCCAGGGACCTGCCTCTTCTGGATTAACCCACTCACTCAGTGACTCACTCAGTCTTCAGAAACCTCAGCTCTGAACACCCAAGATTTCAGAGAAACACTTCAGAGATAAACACTGGAAGTTTCCCCTTGTAGATCAACTAGGCTGCTACAACACATTGTGACAACCACACCTCACCAGAACCTATTTTATATGTTGGGTGAATATCCACAAGAAAATAACTCAAAGTCTCTAAACATAAAGAAATTGTCCAGAGAGGAAAACACTAAATAGCCTGATTTGATCAGTGCATACTGTATGTGTTTGTTGGAATATCACACTGTTCCTTATGAATATGTATAATTGACACACTGATAAAAGTAAAATAAATAAAAATAAAAATAAACATTATATGTATACATGTAATTTTTTGTGCATAAACTGTTTTAAATAATTATGACACTGGGAGCTAGATACAATTTATTCCATTATACACTGTACAGGTGAAATATGGTGCTTGCTTGTGTAGGATGACTAAATTAGGTAGTACAGCAGCATGAATTTTAAAGCAGATCAATTTGGTCCTAGACTCTAAGTTATCTTGTATATTACACAGTCACTGATTCTGAAGTGATTTTATCAAATCCATATATGTGTGTTTGTGCCTGTACATAAAAATATATATATATATTTGTATTTCCATAGGGTCAATTGTGACTTCACCCCTTTTATTTTTTATTGCATGAATTTGAGTCTTTTCTTTCCTTTTTTTTTTCATGAGATTGGCTAGGGGTTTGTCTATTTTATTTACTCTTTCAAAGAAACAACTCTTTGATTCATTGGTTCTTTGGATTGTTTTCTTAGTTTCAATTGCATTAATTTCAGCTCTGATCTTTATAATTTCCTATCTTGTATGAGCTTTAGGTTTGGTTTGTTCTTCTTTTTCTAGATTTTTGAGGTTCAACATTAGATTGTTTATTTGAGCTCATTCTGCTTTCCGGATGTGGGAGTTCAACACAATGACTTTCCCTCGTAGCACTGCTTTCATTGCATCCTATAGGTTCCCGTATGTTGTATTGGCATTCTCACTTAACTGTATAAATTGCTTAATTACTTCTTAAATTCTTCTGTGATCCAGCTATTGTTCAGGAGGATGTTATTTAGTTTCCATGTGTTTATGTGGATTTTTTTGTTTGTTTCTGTTACCATTGATTTCCGGTTTCACTGTACTATGGTCCAATAGTATTCATGGGATAATGTCAATTCCTTTATATTTATTTAAGCATGCTTTATGAGCTAGTATGTGGTCTATTTTGGAGAACATCCCCTGTGCAGCTGAAAAGAATGTGTATTCGAATGTGTATTTGTGAGCTTGAATTCAGGCTCGCAAATGTGCAGTAGCCTCTTCCATGAAAAGAACATTTGCATGCTTGGATTTATTCCACATCTGATGTTTTGTCATGGGGAGGAGAGTGAGGCTAACAATCCATGTCTAAGGCTTGCAGTTATTCCTAGCACACAGGTTTCTCTAAAGAGCACTATTTAATTTTTACCCAAGAACAGATTTAATCACCACGTCAAAATATTAGTCTGACTATGTAGAAAGAGAGAAAAGAATATTCATCTCCCTAATTTCAGTTTGTCTTTGGGCACTTAGAAGATACAGAACTTGTAACCATTGGTGTTTACTAATTGAAACTACTAACTAAAATTCTTTGAGAATTAAAGGGAAATGTCTACATGATGACTAGGTGATACACCAAACTCAGAAGACATTCTGATTCAGAAAATAACAATAAGCAAGAGAGAAGTTGTTAATTCTTGAAGTAAAAAGAAAAGATTATTTATATACACATTTAGAACAGAGAAAATGAGAACAGAGTTGGAGATAGAAGCTAAATGAATTGTGTACTCAATTTATTGAGGTTGTTAAGAAATGAAATCAGACCCTGTGGAAAGTAAGACCTCAAAATCCAGGATTATCCAAAATGATATAAAGGGCATTGACCCAAAGGTGAAGAAGGAAAGAGAAAAAATTGATAATTAACAGTGTTGTTTCCTATTTTAAAAATTCAGAAAATAAGAATCAAAAGCAGCTTTGTATTATGCCAGTTAGCCTTGTTCTCAAACTGAAGTAAAATTTTAAAAAGAGAAAAGTTCAGAAAGAGAAAGGGAAGGTCAGGAGGGATGGGGAGAAGTGGGCAGGGGAGAGAGAGAAAGGAGAGGAGGGGAGGAAAAGGAGGATGAAATGGGAAGAAAACTTAATATAAGAAAATACCAAAGAGAAATGTTATAGTTCCTCTGACATTAAAATGTTTCCAGATGGCACCAATTTTGAAAGATTTCCTAGATTCCCCTTTGAAACCGGGTGAGGATTTCAGTAATTTGGCTTCTCGAGTTCCCTTTTCCACTTTTATTCTCATTGCACATCTCCACACTTCCAATATAACACACACAAACTTCAGTGTCTGAAAAGAGTTACCTCATTTTAGAATCCAACTTAGCTAATTTGGAACAGAAAATAAATAAGACCTCATTTGCTCCTATGAACATGGATCCTATAAATACAGCACAGGAATAAAATCGCCTATGTTATGATTTTAGACATTTATGGAAATTTAAACCATAAAATATATGAAAAAGTTCCCCTCATTCCTTCTTTCTTTTCTTCCTTCCTTCCTTCTTTCTTCTCTCCTTTCCTTCCTCTCTCCTTTCCTTCCTCCCACCCTTCCTTCCTTCTTTCCTTCCTTCCTTCTTTCTTCCCTTCCTCTCTCCCATCTCCTTCCTCTTCTCCCTTTCTATCTGCCTCTCCCTTTTCCTTTTTCTGCCAATCTTTCCTACCTTTCCTCACATGGATAGGATTAGCCAAAGGCAATATTATTTCACACAAATATAGGCAATGATACACAAAAGCTAACTTTGCCAAATCTGTGATTTCTTAGAAATGTATTTTTTCATTTTTAAGTTATTTTCATTCAAATTAAAGTTTTGCCACCTACAAATTTTCATACAGAGATCAATCATAACTGACGTTAGATGTAATTTCTAATCATTCTATGAAACTCACAGTTTATAGATTGTTCTACATTCTGCTCTAAAACCTGCAGAGCTCTCTGCCATTGTCTATTTTTGTTTTGTTGATGAAGCTGAGAGAGCTGTCTCAGCACTTCTAGGGAAGAATTCCCTGTTCCTGGGATTTGTGTCCAGACAGAGGGAATTTACTACTACAGAATTCAGGATATCAGCCAACTGGAGAGAGAATCAATACAAAGACAGTGGTGTTCTTCAGAGACACGTCACAGGCTTGCAGGGTGCAAAGAAGACTCAGAAATGGGCCTTGAAGGATCAATGGTAAGGAAGTTTTAGGGTAACTGTGGAAATTCCTGAGATTACTGGCCGAGGATGTGCAGGTGGAATAGTGAGGTGCTGATACTCAAAGGGCGAGATGCGAGCTCCCCAACACAGGATGACTCTCAGAACTGACGGGGCCTACACACAGAGACAGGCCTCACTGGCAAACCCACCAATCTGTGGAACAGGAAATGAACTTCAGATCTTCCACACCTAGCTGACTGGATCTGGAGCTAAGGGGACCTGCAAAAGGCAACAGCATCTGCAGTGGCATTGAAGCCCTAAGAGACGTGGTTAAAGAATGTACAGCGTGAGGCTCATTACCATTTCTTCTGGCCCACTGTGCTTTCCAGTAAAATTGCAGATCGATGTCCCTTCATCCCTGGCACAATGTAGTCCCAGGACAGACCAGGTCATGGCCTTGTGGATGCTCATATGCCTGAATTCCCAGAAATCCAGGAGGCTGGTGAAGGAGGATCACAAGTTCGAGCCCAGCCTCAAAATTAAAAATTAAAAAAAAAATGGATTGTGGATGTAGCACAACAAGAAGGCCCTAGATTCAATTATCAGCACTACAAAAAAAGATGTATCTTCATAAACCACAGACTTGGATGCCACAGCGGGCTGAACTGTCCCTCCCTGAATTTCACATACTGAAGCCAAACATTCAATGTGACTCTACTTTGAAATAAGGTCTTTAGAGGGTAATGAAGGTTAAATGAACTCGCAGCTGGAAACCTCCTCCACTAGGTCTGGTACCCTTCCAACGAGAAGGGACACCCAAGGGTGCGCGCGCACAGAGGAAAGGCCTTGAGAAGACGCAGGCAGAAGACAGTGTTTGCAAGCCAAGGAAGGACCCTCAGGAGGGAATGACCCGCCAGCACTCTCCAGGACTTCAGCCTTCAGCACCGGGCGAAACACATTCCTGCTCTTCAAGCTGTCCAGCCTGCTGTATTTGACATGGCGGCCTAAGGAGAACCGGGCTGAGACAGACCCTAAGACGCGGGCTTCACTGACTAAGACTTACACAACGGCCCGGCGAGTCTGTTTGGTGTTCTGCTATCAACGACTGTGATGATGTGGAGGAAGTTATTTAATCATATGGACTGAAGCTTTCTCATACGGATGGAGACCACAAAAATATCTCTAAGATATTCATGAGTTTTAATTTAGTGGAAACAAAGACATTTCTAATTATGCCAACACAACAAAGTTTTCCGTTCTCTTGAAAAATATGTTTACTAAAAATGTATTTTCTAAACTAGGACACATATCTAGTAGTATAGTTTGTTCTTGATTGACTTGCATGTATTTTCATTGTACTGACTGAAAAAAGATTCTGGATCATTTACAGTAAAGCACTTAAGAAATATTTATGAAACATTCAGTAAGGTGAGAAGAGGCACTATGGATGCTGTGGATAAAATTATAAAGTTGATGCCTATGGCAGCTGCCCTCACGGGAGGGGCTCCCAAGTAACATTATGCAAGTTAACTAGGAAATACGGAAACTAGCAAAATATCAAATGAGGATCAAGTAATGTTTGCTTAATGAATATTTTTTTTTAAACACTACAGTGTTATACTGTAATTGGAAGGTATTTCCTTCCTCCAAAGGTCAAACCAGTTTAGGCAGTGGTCTGATAATCTGAGGTACATAAGAGCACACATTTGTTCATATGTTGTAAATCAGTAGCAAAATTTCTCCAGTTGGGGTCAGCCCTAGCCAGCAGGATTTCATAATTGCTACCAGGCCATCTGCTTAAAAATCTGCAGCCTCTCTTTACAATCAGTCATTCTTTTAAGACAAATTGGCTTGCTCAATGGAACAAGAGGGATTTCAAGGTCAGCTCTAGCAATATTAAAATCCATAAAGAACACTCTGAGCTTAGTCAAGTTACGCATACTTACAGGGCCTCAGCTTTTTTGACTGAACAACGAAAGCACACGTTCTACTTTGTTCTGTTATTGTGACAATAAGAGATAATATACACAAAACTCCAGGCAGACTATTGACATAAAGTAGGTACACACATAGAGTAAGTACACAGTGTTTGTTATTATTATTTTGTTTCAAAGTAAAAATGGCAAAATTATGTTTACTGGTTGATAGCAGCTTTCTGAGTCATTACGAGAACACTTAGAGATTCTGTGATCTGAGTCACCAAGAACCAATCTCATGGTGAACTAGGAATGTCTGGCATGGGCGTCGGGAGAAATGATGCCACCTAAAGCCCAGTCAGCAGCCATCCTTATATTAAAACTGATTACCAAAGGAGGAGGTGGTAAATGCAGGGTAATATACCTCCACTAACTCTGCTGAATCCACGAGCCAGGCACTGAGAAACCCCAACTTATTGGCCTCTGTGAAGCTATATTCTAATAGGTATATGGGGAAGGAGCCAAAAACCAAAAGCCATTTTAGAAAAATCTGGAACAGAGTTCAAGACCCATTGGTAGAGCCAGCACACAACTAATCATGGAGAGCAAAGGTTCTTTTTAGAAGTAAGTGGCTGTTGAAAGATGAAACTGGATTGTCAAAACACTAAAGATGAAAGTTTACTGACATTTTGAAGGAATTTTCACTGTGCTACTAGGACACACTGAAAGTAGTTGGAACAATATTTCAGAAATATGCGCCTCTAAATTGTCAGGGCAGCAAGTGAAGTTGACAGCTAACACTAGGAGTCCAATTATCAAGTCTTTGCTCCTTTTTCACAGTAAGAATATTTATTGCAAATGTCATCTACTCTCTACCTGGGAGTCATAAGAGACAAGCATAAACTACTGTTCAAGGCAATCATTAGGACGACGCCATCAAATGTATTACAGAAGACTGTTAGAACACATTTCTGTGGTCTCTCTGAAAGGCACTTTTCTTTTTTTCTATAGCTACCATTTAGGACAAAGTCTGAAACAATAAATTATCATCAAGTATTTGAAATGAAAAATAAATTTAACATTCCACAGACTTCTGCAAATTTGCAGCTCTCGTGAGAGTACTGATATACTTTTCTCCCAAGATATTGACTCTCTTATCAAGTACTGCTTTGTATTTTATTTTTTTTTTATATATTTTTTCCTTTGAGTTTTCATTTTCAACAGTATATGCTTGCAGCACATGATAGTTATATTCTTCGTGTGGAGTCGGTTCGTGTATGTGACATGTCTCAATTCTTTTCTTGTCCCCTCTCTTCCGTTTCCTCTCCCCTCCCTGCACACTTGGTCCATTTCCCTTTCGCAAAAGATCTAACAAAAGATATGTAATATTAACCAGGATTCTTCAGAACCTGAGTACTTGTCATTTCTGACAAGAGCTAGTCATTACCCACAGTGGAAGCACTGACCACGTGTAAATGGCTCTGACATTAAAGTAAACTGGCTTTTTCTGGCTTGCAGCAACCATGTGTAAAATGTTGTCATAAGCTGAGTCTGAAGTTGAGTAGGATAAAATTTAGGGGAGAAGCTGGATTTATACACCTAATGCAGGATTTTCTCAATATACTACTTAAGGTTATTCACAGTTGTTACTGCCAGCAAAAATGACAGGTTATTCACCTAAGAACAGCAAATTTATCCTAAAATCACTTTCCCACCCTACTCCCAATATTCCACTAAAATGAAAATGAAAGAATACGGACAGTTATTAATTGATGACATCCTGGGAAATATGATAAGATAGTTTGTTGAGGGATTTGAATGAACTTTTGGGAAAAAGAAATAAGGTGGTACAAAGGTAAATGAAGAAGTAGATAAGAGAAAACTTCAAACAAGAATATGCAGAGGAGGGGCTGGGGACTCAGCTCAGCGGTTAGAGCGCTTCCCTTGCAAGCACGGGGCCCCGAGTTCGATCCCCGCACCACACACAAAAAAGAAAAACAAAAGAGGAATTAAAAAAAAAAAAAAGAATATGCAGAGGAGACTCCACTTGGTCCTCGTGGATACATCCAACACATTATTCACCATGGAAATGTGGTGAACACAGACCACCAGTCAGGCAGATTCTCTACAAGGACTACGATCTAACCAGGCCTTTCTCCCCACAGAGGGTCATGTGAGGTGCACTGAGGAACAAAACTGGCTTAAAAGAGACTCTACCTAATAAAAATGATGGTCCAGGCCTCTTGCACAGTTTTCCCCTTGGAGGTCTAGCAGGTCTGCAAGTTTGCTCCAACCACCACTTTCCTAGCCAGGGTATTAAAGAGACTACAAAGTAAAGGAGAGAAGGAAAACCTAACAGGGTTAAAAAGAACCAGAAGGAACGAAAGCAATATGTAAGTAGGAAAAGAAAGGAGAATACAAGGAGGAGGAAAGAAAAAAATTAAAAAAAAAATAGCCAACTAAAATACTCAGAGATTAAAAAGATAAAAAAAGATTTTGTATCATAATTTGAGAATATAAACCCAGGAAGAATAAACAGACGATAATATGTAGCTATTAGAAATGAAATTATAAGTCTACTCACTGTGGGTTATGTGCACTGTATGCCATACAAATTTATATGATATACTTATGTAACTTATACATGTTATAAGGTATAAATATATATGTATACATTTACACATACACGCATACATTCGAGGTATAGTTTCACTTGGCCAAATGGAGAAAGGAGGACAGTATACTTTCTCTGTAGGAAATAATGACTTAGAAAATACTGCAGATTAGGAAAAGGGACGGTGATCCCCAGAGCAGCAGCAGGGAGGTGACCTGTGCGCTGCCGGGACAGCCAGGGCGGAGGCCTTGGGCGGCGGGCAGAGGCAAGCTAAGAGCTACAGGAGCGCCCAGTGCGGAGCTCTCTGGTGTTGACCCCGCTGTGGGGATGCCGCCGGCTCCACCAGCCCGAATGGAGAGCCCCGAGATGCGTTAGGCCCCGAGGGCCATCCCGCCGTGCCGAGCAATCCCCAGCTTGGGCACTTCACAAAACCTAACAGCAAAACGGAAAAGGTTCAATCTGTTTCCCAGTCACTTAACTGGCTTCTAGAACAAAGCTTGAGGATAGTTACAGTAGGAGTCAAGCATCCCAAATAGGAAACTCTGAAATTTAACATGTTCCAAGATCTAAAACCTTTTCTGAATCCTTATCGAAAATTACGTTTAGGCTACGTGTCTAAGGTGCGTACGACACACAAATGAATTTCATGTTCATATCGGGTCTCCTCCCCAAGTATCTTCTTATATATGCAGATATTCCGTAATCAGAACAAAATGACAAAACACTTCTAATCTCAAGGAATCTGGGTAACAGCTACTCAGCCTACGCTATAAAAATATCCAGAGCTCAACAAAATAAAATTAGAAGTGTCTGGCTTCTAATAAAAATATTTGGCATTCAAAGAAACGGGAAAATCTGAAACATAGTGAAGCGATAATTCAGTTAAAGAAAATAGAACCAGAACTGACACACACGAGAGAATGAGCAAAGACCTTGAAATAAACATTATAACTGCTCTCCTGATGTTCACAAAGTGCAGACCTAGAAGATCTTAAAAATCAAAAACATAAACTGAACTTCTAGAGTTGGAAGCAAAACTGTATGTGAAAACAACATACAAGATAGGATTCATGACGATTATGAAAAAAAGAAAGTATTAGTGAATTTAAACAACGAACAACAGAAAATAATCCAAAATTAAACACAGAAAAAAGAAAAAAAAATTCAAGCGAAGAAATCATGAGTGAAATCTGGGACAACTTCATGTAGCTTAGTATATGTTTAACTACAAAAAAGGAAGAGGAATATAGTAGAAAACTAGAGGATTAAAATATTTCCAAATTTGATGAAAACAATAAATTCACATTTAAGCTCAGGAGACCCCACTCACAATAAACATGAAAAAGTTGACAACAATGAATAGATAAGTAATGTTTGTAGGTAAAAGAATTAATATTAAAATGTCATTTTTCCTTAATTGATGTGAAGATTCAATATAATCCCAACTAAAATCCCAAAAAACTGTGGAAAATGATAAACTTTTTCTAAGTCGCATATGGAAACACAAAAACACAGAAGAGCTAAGAAGACACTAAAACCAAATTTAGAGGAATAATACTAATTTCACCTTTTAGTATCAAGTTACAGTACTCAGGACATTGTGAAATTGATCTAACTTTCACAAAAGTGCAATGATACAGAAATAGTTTTGTAACAGATCCACATACACAGATGTTGATAATTGACTTGACAATTTGTATCGGCAGTCCAGAGGAAAAGCACTATTCTTTTCAGTAAATGATGTTGGAACGACTGGATATTCATATTAAAACTCAACAAATTTTGATCTGTATGTCATATCACATATAATTTATAAACAATAGATCATATATAAATGTAATACCTACATGAAACTCTAAAAATTCTACAGTAATAATAAAAGCAAACATTTGTGGTGATGATACCAAAAGTATTATCAATAAAATAAAAAATGATTAATTCTACTTAATCAAAATTAAAAATATTACCTGTACCAAATAAGATGAAAAGATAAATCAGTTTGGGAAAAACTACAAATATTGTATCTAATAAGAATCTTGCATCAATAATAAATCACACATGTATACAACATATGTATATATATTTATTTAATTTGGAATATATGAGTTGTTAAAAAAGAAAAACAAAGAGAATGGCATGAAAAAGAAGAGAAAATAAAACAGAAATGAAATATGATTTCCAACATTTTATCTTATAGTAAATTGAGAAAAAGATATATACAACTTTAATGGGGAATTGTTAAAAGAAAAACAAACAATCTCCGGGAATTAAAGAGTATCCTTTTATAGATTAAAAACGATGTTCATAGGCTAGGGATTTAGCTCAAGTGGTAGAGCACTTGCCTAGCAAGCACAAGGCCCTGAGTTCCATCCCCAACAACCCTCCCCCCAAAATGCTTATTAAGTGGCCGGCCTAAGAAAGGATGAGAAGAATCTTCCGAGTTTCAGGATTACAAAATTTCAGAATACAAAGTTAATGGAAAGATCTGAAGAGAAGAGTTGGTGTTGTAGAAGATTAAGTGCTTGGTGAAAAAAGAAAACAAAATAAAAATTATACAAAAGAAACTGGCATCCAGAATGTTGCTAGGCTATTGAAGCAAGTTTGTCTGTAGGAAGTCAGCAAAAGTAGAATGCTGCAAAAGTTTTGAGATGAAATAATTTCTACCTCAGAATATTTTATCTGGAAAAACAATCAAACTTTTACAGACAGAAAGAAAAGACATTTTACATTGTGCATTTTCCCACAGAGGAATCCTTCAGGTCTTTGTTAGAAATCTGCTAGAGAATTGTGGCAGTGAAGCAAGGGAGCCGATCAAGAAAGCGAAAGACACAGGATCAAGAAAGATATCTCATATCCGACAGCTGCGCTCCAACCCAGAAAGTTAAAGCCCTGGGCAGGAGGGGAGAGTGGGATACGGGCATCTTCCCAGGGAAGAGGGCTTGTCATTTCTTGTGCTCAAGTACAAGAATAAAGTGCTAGATGAAACGGTGATAAATTATTTTCCAACATTAAGACCGATGAAAGAGTTACAATGAATATAAAACACACAAAACCAGGAAACTGCAAAAATACAAAAGGAAATCTTACAAGAAAAGAAATTAACTCGAGTACACTACTTAATTTCTACTTGATTAAGCACTCGAAAATCCTAATATGAAAATAACACGAACACTCGAAAATCCTAATATGAAAATAACATTTGGTAAAAATTGACAGAGAGATTGATTCTGAGAAAATGAGGAAACAGATATTTTGGTGAGGTGTTATCAAAGTTAAATTTCACTTCATTCAACAGGAAAGTATGTGATATGTAAATACAATATATTACATCATACATATATGATGTATAAGTATGATAATAAGTACTAGAATAAATAACAGTAAGCGCCAAAGAGCAGATGGATACAAAGGGACAGGAAAGGGGTAGACAGGTCATTGTTTTCTTAAGTCTATTTTTTTTGAGACAAATTCTCCCTACATAAGCAGCCCCGGGCTGGTCTAGAGACCCTCCTACCTCAACCTCATTAGTTCTTGGATTAGACATGTGCACTGTTACATCCAGCTCTGTTTTTTAAAGTCTTTTGTTGCTGTTCCACTGTTTTAAAACTTCTTTATGGTTTATGGTGTATAGCTGACGTTTTAAATGTTGATGTATAAAACGTGGCAACCTGTCATGCTTGAAAACAAATGTAGACCTGTCAAACTATGCAGACATCAGCACTCTGAAATCTGTAACTTGGCGCTTAACCCTCACCTCTTCCCACAGTGTCTTTCCCTTCCCTCTTCCCTTCCATGTTTGCGGTAGGAGCACTTAATGTAAAACTCATCCTCTTGTGGATTTTTAGTTACACAACACAAAATCATTCATCACAACCCCTATATTGTGTAGTAGTTCTCCAGACTTTTAAACAAAGCACATAATCACATAAATTAGTCTAGTTAAAAATATGTTGTGCTGTGTACGTGTACCAAGCCCCTATGACAAATATGCTCATTATGTACTGCAAACAAGTACTAGTAAAAAATTTAAAGAAATGCTTAGTGAGAAATCAGCAAAATGTTGCCTTAGCAATACTGTCTGGTTAGGGCAATTTTATATAAGTCACTATTCACATGTGGAATAATTTTTTTACAGCAAAATATACCTTAGGTTAACATTTTCAAGAAAATATACAAAACATTTTTAAAAGGTCTAGATCTTCATCATTCTTCTATTCCAGTTTCTCAAAAGCAAAATAAAAATTGAGTATCTGTTGTGTTATCTAGTAATGATTTCAACTTCAATGTATTTGCAACAGAGTGGAGTCTGTTGGTGGTTGGTACTAGCAGATTAAATAAACAGAATATTAGAAACCATGGTGGGAGCTCAACGAAGTGAGGAAGGTAGCTCAGCTTGGTTTTGAAGGAATTCTCAAACTGGGACAAGTTACAAGTGTACAGAAAAAAATTTTGGACTGACAAACGTAATCAAGATAAAATGAATGGTAAATATTTATTGACAACAGGCATAGGCATGGCCACTAGTAGAACTGGAAACAGAGTACGTACATTCCAAGTCTCAAAGGAAGTGGAAAGCCAGCAAGGCAGGAAGAGATGAAAAACAGAGATGGTAAAGCTATACAGAATAAAGGCAGCATCAAAGCAAAATGAATAAAAGAGCAAGGCTTCCATTTTGACAAATATAATTTATACACCTGTAAAGTTCTTCAATTACATTCATCAGAAGAGTATTTTGGGGAAATGGCTCCTTAAATTAAAAATCTAATTCTTTCCATCTGAAATTGCAAATGCAAGTGCCCACAAGGTGTGAGAGAGAAGGACTCTTCATTCCCATCTCAATACTCCAGACAAGAAAAGATGTAGGGACTTTGTTTGTTGTTTGTTTCCAACAGCATGTTCAACCAGCTATGTCTCTAAAACTATTTACTAAAGAAATGTTTTCTTTTCTTGCTAATATTTTAGTCAAACTGTGTGTTGTTATCTAATCCATTCTTCTTTCCCTGTCCTATTGTATCAAGGTTAACTCACTACAATTGGTTTTAAGAGTCCCACTTGTAGTTGTTTCTCTGTTTAGAATGGACAAACACACTTACTCTGGGTCATTGCTTCTCACGCGGCTAATGCACAGGAATGAAGAATGCTAAGTGCTCCTGTAGTCGGCCTTCTCTGCCTGTCTTTGCTTTGTCAAACAAGGAATGTTAATGATCCTTTCAATTTTCTCCCAGGAAGACGGGACCAGCGACGACTGCACATGTTTATTGAACCTGGCCTTGAATTATAGCTTGAGAAAAATCCTTGTTCAGGCAAGAAAATTGCAAATTAAGTTACATGACTGATGAAAACCTTTCTTCTTTAATATAAACTACTATGTCTCAGAGGCTCTAGAAGAGTAAACTTTTAATAAAATATAGTACATTTTAAAAACTAACAATTAGTAATTTCTTCTTAATACAAATTATATTTTCAACATATGAAGAAACAACAGATTAAAATGAATTCAGAGCTAGGTAAGAGAAAGTAATTTTAAAGTCACCAGCAATATGTCCTTAGACATTTAAATTGTTTGTTAAGGCACAAATAGGAGACTCTAAACCCATGTAAACATTGAATCACTGACATAGAAGTCCATTTTAAGCCACGGTAGAAGAAAAGGGCAGAATTTATGTCAGCAGAAAATGCAGAACAAAAGGACAGAATTTGTGACAGTAGAAAAAAGAGAAGATGAATGTCATTGATTTGGAAGATTTATATATCCCTAAAAGTAAGCAATGAATTGTGATAGTTGAACAAAGAGCCAAGAAGGTAAGTATCAGAAACAGTAACTATCCTTGAAGAAAATTTCCCTAAGCTGAAGAAAAAAACACTGGAGCTCAAAAATTTCCCCTTGTATCAGGTAGAAACTAAATCTAAACTGTGACAAACTAAATTAAAACCAGAATCTCAATATAGAAGTTGCTGACTTTTTATTTTTGTTTTCTTTTTTGTCTTTTTATTAGCACATGTTTGCAGTATATACAGTTTACAATCATCTTGGAGGGTGGGTACACATATATAATATCACTTGGTTCTTTTTTTAAAATCCCCTTCCCATTTTTATTTTAAATTTAGTAAGTGGATAGAGAAGGGATATTTAAATTTGGATTTTATATTTGAATGCAATTTTAAAGATAGCTTCAAAAGGTCAAATTCTACGCTACACTAAAGTAATTTTGTAAATGTGGTACTAACACGATGACATGTAGAATTAAAGATTAAAGTGCCTGTTATTAATCAAGATAAATCCTCTCATCTGAGTTGGAAGAAATTAATAGTAGTCTATATCAATAAATTAAATACTATTCTTCTTTAACATAAACATCTAATGCAATAATAAGTTCATGACTTCCTCTCCCAGAGTCTCATGAACATTTCTGCTTATTTCTGACAACCGCAGGTGGCCACTCGTAGATTTTGAAACAAAATGAAAGAAAAACAGCTCAATAATTTCCCAATCGCAATGATGACCCTCTCCTGAAAGAAACCTCACCCCCGGTGAGGGTGCTCCTTCCGTCTCCCTACATCTCCCCCACACCTTGGCAGCTTGCCTGTGGTACCGCAGTGGCAGTGGGACCCCTGTGCCAGCTGCCTCACCACTGGAATGCAAGATTGTGGAGGAAAAGTAGTTCTTATTACTTTTTCCTCCATATACCTTGTCTTTCACAGAACCTTGTAAAATTTCTTAAATGAGTACATTGATAAAATATGAAAAAGTGAGTGCTTTTATTGTATTTCAGGATTCAACCCAAACCTGGGTCTTCCAGAACTCGGGGGGCTTAGCCACAAATACGTAATGATTAGAAGTTCAGTCTGTGGTTTATACAACTGTTATGACTCTCCTAGGATAGCTGCAAACTTGCCCTCTTCACACACTCAGTTTAACTCAGTCAAGAGAATGTAAATTTTAGGATCAACACATGGTAAAGAGGTATATCAATACCTTGTAAAATAAACATAGATTCCCAAGCTAGAGTTCCGAGAGTGGGCATTAAAGACAACTGAGAGATTCAGGAAGGAAGCTTAGGTGCTTTCCACACCTAAGGTTTTATGTATCTGACACTAAATTTTAATAAACCTGTGAGAATGACATTTTTTAAACAGAAAGAAAAGCTAATAGTATAATCATTATAAATTATGCTTAGCTATTTGTTTAAAACATATCTAACTCTATAAAATAAGGCAGAACATATTTAAGTCATAACATATTAAGTTAATATATTTAAGTGATAAATTAAAATTAAGTGATAACTTCAGATTTATTAGTTTGAGGATCAGGAATAGAAAAAGACAATGAAGAGAGAAAACCTGTTATTGAAAAATAAACAGTATGTTAAAAACCACGAGAAAAGAAGACTTGTGATTAAAGATGACATGAGCTGGGTCTCAATGAACTTGGGAACTTTCGTACCCTTTTTCTTCAGATTTGGAAATAGTATGTGTTGGTGGATCCAGGGGGGCTGCTGACCATTTATCAGCACGGTCCTTTAACCCCACACTCATTATTTTGCTCACACACAGAACATAGGACATAGATAAGATGTACAACCCACTGCTTTTAGTAAAGAAATAATTCCTGGAGTTGCAACACTTAAAACCAGCAATACCTAGATTAGCTGATTATACTTGTAACTACACCAAAATATGCAATGACAAACCTGTTTTGTTTTCCTTCCTGACATTATTTTATTTTGTCTTTACCTTCTTTGTTGCACAAGTAATGATGGAAGTGGAAGAGTATGCCACCATTTCCTAAAGGGACTAAAGAGCAGGCTGTGTACACAAAGGGAAGAATTCAGGACAAGGTGAGGCTGGCTGATATTCACCATGGGAACAAGTAGAGAGAAATTCCTGATTCTGTAACAGATTTCAGTTGCACATGAGCTGTTTCCTGAGATTACCTTGTGAAGAAATATTTTGAAGTCTTGTGTCAGAGAAAAGAAGGGTGTGATTAGTTGGAACACAGATATCTCTTTCTCTCCTTCACAGCCTCAAAATGAACCTGTCCTTACTAGACATAAAATAAATTTCTATTGCTTAATTCATTGTAATTGGGTTAATATTTTTGATGATCAAGAAACACCAAACTCAGTAGCGTTAAATATTTATTGACTGCCAACTCTATCATAGGGGCTTTGGTAGCCACTAGAAATTGTCCTACATTGTTATACTTATTAGTATGTTTTATAGTCACAGAGACCATATAAACGAGGCTTGATTTCGCATATGAAAGTACCTGCTTTAGATAATGTTACATGCAACCCCTCTCTCATGCTACCTTTTTATAAGAATTTGAAATTATATTAAAAATACTTCCAAAACATTATTATGGGCAGCACACTTTGGATTTCAGTACTGGCTCAGCTCCCAGGAGTTGAAGGACAAGGCTGATGATAGATGTTCATTAAACCATTCTGCTTGCTTTCAAAATTGTAAGCGATTCCTTGACCACAAAGACACTTTCATAACTAGAGCTGGTGTCCAAATGATGACAGTTATTTCTTTAATAAAAGTGGTTGGCAGGGAGATAGTTCAGTGTTGAACCACCATAAGGATTGATGAAAGAGAATATAAATTTTAGCAGAGTTCCCCCACCAAATGTCCAATGCTTTTAATTGTCGTGTTTTCAGTGTTCAGTGTAGTACCTGGCACATGGTTTGCAGAAGCACAAAAACGTGGGGCTTAGGTTACACCACTTCATCATCTCTTGTCCCTTGTCATTTTCTTATCTTATCACATAAATCCTAACTCTCGATATACATGTGCAAGTGGAACAATTCAAAAATATCAAGTCCAGATTTGAAGGGGGATTCCAAGGAACTAAAGGGGCCTGGACATTGTTGAGGAAGGTGGTTTAGATCAGCATAGGGTTCTAAGGAAGTTTTCCTGAGATGGTGGACTAAAACTTCATAGACTGGGAAGATCTTGCAAAAAGTGAGATATAGCCTGAAGAAACTTCTCAAAAATTCTTTGACAGTATTGTAACTGTACCTTGTAAAGTAGTAAATTTTATAAGAGCTCACAAAACCCCCACTTTGGATATGCTGCAAGATCATATCCTAAAGTGTTTGCTTCAATTATTCATCATTCAATTTTTTCTACCAATCTTTTTTCTCCTCAGGTTGGGACTTAGAGAAGGAAAATGTACTTTCTCTGGGCTTTAGATTCCTTCCTCATAAAACAGAAGTAATAGCATATATTTTGATGGACTTTGGAGGTAATTAGGTAAGTTAATGCACATCAGGCCAGTAGAGCTGAGTGGCACACAGTAAGTTCCATTATAAATGTCCCATGGCATGAAAACAGGCACTGGGTTTTTAAAAAGTGTTCACTAAATACTTGATGATAGCATTTCACTTGCTGAGAAGTTGAAGTCTGAATTTAAATAGGACAAAATACACTTGGAAGAAATAAACTGGAAATATATGAATCTTTCTATTTACCTAGTAAAACTCACAGCAAGGATTTTTGTTTTGTTTGAAGGGGTATGCAGTAATTTCAAAGAAAGTTTTCATTTTTGCGATTCGTTACAGAAGGTATGTTTTTCCCTGTAAGACTTAGTCTGAAGCAATGAGAGATCCAGGTTTTCTGATTCCTTGTTTAGCTTCAAATATTAAATCATATCACTCTCAAATACAACCTGATACTCCTTTCCCAAGCAGGTCTCAGTTAGATGAGGAAATTTTTAAGAATCATATGTTAAATAGTAGTAGTAATTTAAAGGAATACCTTTGTGTATGTAATAATTGTTCAGCATTATCATTCTATAGTGTTCTTAATTGCATATATATTTTATAAAACAGGATTAATATAGATTATAAGTAAGGAAGTAAGTGCTATCATGATTTTTCTCTAAAATAGTGTTATCTAAATAGGCCCAAGTGTATCTGAGGGGGCGATTAAATCACATCTGGTCAGAGTTGTGACTAATTGCAGGTTGTTATATAGCACTCACACCAACTAATTTAACTTAAAGCACTGAGTGAAGAATAGCAAGGAACTATTAAAAATGTTAGTGGCCCAAAGGAGGGAATATAACAGATAGTATTATAAAGAAAGTATTGTCCTCAGTTAGGAAATTTGAATTCTTTGTTTTACCTGCCATGCTTTGCCTACTATTTGTGATTGACCTAAATCTGTTCTATTTTATAAGGTATAAAATATATGGAAGACAGAGATTCAATTTTAACACCATCCGAGTAAAATTCTTTTGAGTTGCTGTTGTCCATACTATGCATGACATTGCTTCCTAAATTTTTAAGCATGCTAACAAGTCATAAATCATCATAAATTGCTACCACTGCATGAGAAAGAAATGAAAATTCAGAGATGATTTTATTTTCTAAATTTAAGCCCTAATTATTTTGGAAGTTAGAGATATGCCATGATTCAAATGAATGAGCTAAGAATTCTAAGAACTGAGCTATAAAGAAAGTGTATTAAATTTGAATTTATTGAACTTATTTTAGAACGAACCATCCTGAACTATCTTAGGACTTTTTGAAGTCAGAAAAAGTACCAGAAAGGAGGGAAGGGAGATAGGTGAAGGTCTTTTCATGTTAGCGTGCTCTGTAACAAGTCATCTTCAAACAACCCTCTGCATCTCTTCAGTGGTGAAGCCAATGTTAGTATGTTGAACTCAAAGTGCCTAAGAGGAAAAAGAAGTTGAGATGTTGGCATCAGGGAGCGATCTTCTGGAGATCTGAAAAATACATTAGGAGGGGCTGGGGATTTAGCTCAGTGGTAGAGCGCTTGCCTAGCAAGCACAAGAGCCTGAGTTCGATCCCCAGCACCCCCCAAAAAAGCACTAGGAGTCCAGTCAAAAGGAAGTCGCTGAGGCTGCATGTGAAGAACAGAGAGTTTCACGGGTCCTTCTAGAAGGCAGCCAATGTGGAAAACACCATGTGCCACCCAGTGGATTCCATGACTCTGACGGTGACACTGACAAGATGGCAGAATGGAGGTTTCCAGGGCTTGCTGCCTTACGGAAGCATCACTTAGGACAATTATCATGCACAAAATACTTTCAAGTAAGGAATCTACTTGAAAGACTACAGCACCTGAATGAAATGCAGTAAGAAGAGAATCAAGCACGAGTGTAGCAAAGAATTTCTCATCAGCACCTCCAGGCCTGGACAGCTCAGTGTACATAACCAGGGACACAGCCTGCTTCAGGAACGGGAGAGAGAAGTGAACTTCCGGTTTCCAAAGTCCCCTGGCACCAGGCCCTCCTCTGGGAACATGGGCTGAGGCTCCAGGGTGGTCCTTCAGATACAGCTCTAGACTGACCGTAAGGCGTGGGGTTCCAGTCTGCCCTTCAGCCTGGGCTCCAGGCCCACCACTGCAGGCCTGGGCACCAGGCCAGCTCCCCTGGACTCAGGCACCAGGAAAGCCTGCCAGACAATTCCAGCAGCAAGATCTTCGGTGGAATCGGATAGCTACTCTGCCTAGATCTATTTCTGAGCAGACTGAGGGGTAAAGGACCTTTGCTGCCAGATGGAGACTGGAAAGACTAGAAGAGACACCGACATATTCAGATGCAGCAGATGCTGTTCTGGTTTAGGTAAGTAATGACCCCCCCTCTCAGGGACTCAGAGGTGAAGCCTCTGGAGCCGTCACTGACTTGCTGTTAGGAGGTGGGCCTGGTTGAGGGTGCCCTAGAAGGGTGTGTCTCCCTTCCTGGCTCCTCCCTTCTCACTCTGCTTCCTGGTTCCAGGGCCGGAGAAAGCTTCCTCTGCCGGGCCCTTCTGCCATGCTGTTTCTGCTTGGAGCCAGCAGACCAGGCCTGTAACCATGAGCCAAAACAAGGCACTTGCCCTTTACACTGCAGGTATCAGGCACCATTCCTCAGTGACAAGCCAGAGACTAAGACACGCATCGACTCAAGGGCACGAGGGTCATCAGTAATCAAGAAAACACGATACAAACAAAAGTGGGGAAGCAACAGTTACTGACTTTCGAGAAATGTGGATCTGCATGTAAACATAACTGCAAGCAGGTAAACAAGAGAAGGAAAGAAGGGGCCCAAGGAACAGGTGGGGGGCGGAGGGAGACAAGGAAAGAGGGTTAAAAAAGGAATTAAGACGTGCTATGTACATGTACCAGCTCCACACAAGGAGCATAATCAGAACGTACTACATACGAGTACTAATAAACTAAAATTTAAACAATGAGTAATTTGGGAGGAAAAAAAATCAGAATTATTGTCTTAAGGAAGCTTGGTGAGTAAGAGAGAATACAGACTACTAGAAAACTATACAGGAGCAAACTAGTTCAATGGGGAGACACTAGGGAAAAAAACAGATTCTAGAGCTAAAGGATACAATGACTGAATTCTGAAATTTCGTGGAGAGCTTCAATAGCACCTTCAAATAGAAAAATATAATCAGCAAGCTCGAAGACAGGTCAAATTAATTTATCTAGTCAGTGGAACAACAACAGCAAAAACAGTAAAAATCAATGAAGAAAATATACAGGACTTAGGGAACACCATTCTGGAGTCACAGAAAAAGCAAACACACAGGAAGGAAAATAAAGCTTATTTAAAGAAATAGGGACGGAAAACTTTTCAAACCCAGAGAGAGAAATGAACATCCTGAACTATGAAGCCATACGAATCCCAAAGAGCTTAAATATAAATAAATCATCACTGATACCCTTTATATTCAAATTATCATGGGTGAGACCACAACACAAATTTTAACAAGTTCAAGAAAACTGAACCCATGTCAGGTATCTCTTCCAGTCTCAGTAGTAAAAGCATAGAGGAGTAACAGGAGGAAGAGTAAAAAATTAAAAAAAAAAATGTGGATATAAAACAACATGCTCCTCAATAACCACGAGTCAAAGAAGAAATCAAAATAGAAATTAAAATATTTCAAATAAATAAAAATGGAAACACATCACACCAAGACTTATGGACTGCAAGAAAAGAAGCTCTAAGAGGAAAGTTAGTAAGAAAGACCCGAATTAAACTATCTAAATTTACTCTCTAATGACCTAGAAAATAAAAACTAAAAAACTAAGCCCAAGTTTGGAGAAGAAAGAAAATAATTTAGATAAGGGCAGAAGTAAATGAAGTAGACATTAGAACAACAATGGAAGAGAATTGAGTCCTTGAAAAGATAAAAATTGACAGATCATTAGCTAGACTATGAAAGAAGGTGAATAAAAATTGAGAAATTAGAAAGGGGATATTATAAATGCTATCACAGAAATACAAAGGATCTTAAGGGGACTCAACAAACAATTATATGCCAACAAATCGAATAACCTAGAAGATAGCTAAATTCCTAGAAATACATGACTTACGAAAACTGAATTGTGAAAATGCAGAAAATCTGAACAGAACAGTAATGAGAAGATTGAATCAAAACCTCCCAATAATGACAAGCCCAGGCCCTGATGGCTTCACTGGTAAATTCTAAGCAAACATTAAAAGAAGAATTAACACCCAAATCCAGGCAATGAAAATAAAAATAGATCAATGGCATTGCATCAAACTAAAAGTCTTCTCCACAGAAGAAAGGTAATAAAAAAGTGAAGAGACAATCATTAGGCAAATGGAAATGGAAACCACAATGAGATACTATCTTACAGCTGTTAAAATGACTATTACAACTGGACAAAACACAAGTGTGGTTGAAGATGTGGAGAAGGGAAACCTTCACTCCTGGTCATTGTTTTATCTTTCATAAAAGCCAAGATACAGGATCAGTCTAAGTGTCCTAATGAATGGATGAAGAAAATATGACATGCCCACATAGACTGGACTGTCACTCCATTTTAAAACGTGGAACTACTCTTGTCCCAACGTTTGGTAATAGATTGATCAAGAAGATAATACACTATGTGAAATAAGCCTGCCACAGAAAGACGAATCTCTATGATCTCACTTTTACGTTAAACCCTGAAACAAGTGAAACTCACCTAAGCAGAGAGCATAAAGGTTACCAGCAGCTGGGGTGGGAATGTGTGGAGATATTGGCCAAACGATGTAAAGTTTCAGTTACGCAAGAGATGTTAACTATGGAAATTCAGAGTACATCATGGCACTGTTCAATAATATTTATTTTTTTGGTTTGCTTTTTTTTTTGAGGCAGGGGCTGTGCAGTACAGGCTGGCCTTGAACTCACTAGGTAGCCCACACTCGCTTTGAACTCTTGGTGATAATCCTGTTTCAGCCTCTTCTGTTCTGAGGACAATACTGTACTGCACTGTACACTCGAAACCCTAAAAATTCTTATCCCAAAAATGAACTATGTGCACTAACAGATATTTTGATTGTTTCATTGTGATAATCATTTCGAAATGTATATATTTACTAAAATACACTACACACATTCAATATATTTATATATAATTCTTATTTACCAATTATGTCTCAATCAAACTGGGGAAAAGAAAAGGGAACTGTATTGGTAAACAGTGCACCCAAGGTGGATATTTCACAGTGAAGCCACAAAAATTTCACTCTAAAGAATGGATAACCTTTAATATAATTTATTTGGAGTGAGCATGGGGACCATTACTATTTTATAAACACAAAAGGCTCCATATTATATTAGTGTGTTGTGCTGCTATAACAAAATGCCACAGCCCAGCTAATTGATAATAATAATAATAATAATAATAATAATAATAATAATAATAATAGTAATAATAATATCAATTTCCCACAGTTCCCGATGTTGGAAAGAGCAAAATCAAGGTGCCAGCAGATCCAGCGTCTGATTAGGACCAGGTCTGCTTCCAAGATGGCGCCCTGAGCGCAGCCTGTCCCGCAGGACGAACGCCGCATCCTCACATGGCAGAAGGGAGAGAAAGGATGGCCAGGGCCGGCTACTTTTCTTTGGTCATTTTATAAGACACTCATCCTAGCCAAGAGGGCAGGGCCACAGGCCCTAATGGCCTCCCAACGTTTGGAGCCTCACTGCTGTCTCATTGGGGGTTTAGGTGAATTCCAGCATGGGCATACATATCGAAAGCACAGCAGAAGCACCGCATACTGCCCTGCTTGACTGCGGTCCCCAGAGGAGGCGCCATCGTGTGGAACGACTAAGCCTCATGACTTTGTACTTGCCATATTGATAACTTGCTTTCACCACTCTTGTTTGTGTGACTTGGAATTTTTGTCTCACTTCTCTGTCCCTCAGCTTCCTCATGGGTGAAAATTAAGTAACAGAAATTTCACTCAGTGAGCATTAAATGGGTTACTATAAACAAGTTACTTTCCACCATTTCTAGCACAGAGTAAGAATGGGGTAATTGTACTTTGATTTTGTAAGGAAACTAAAGCCAACTGAAACTAGTTTGCCTATGATCACTAATTATGCAACAGTCTTAAGATTTAAACATAATTGGATATGGCGTCATATCCTTGAATCTCACTTCACACGTCACCTTTCTTTGTCACAGTGACTTTAAATTATTATAGCTAATTTAGGTGAAAATGCAGACTTATGTCTCCATACATTCATCAAGGAGCACAATGAACTTTTACCACATACATTTTTTTTAATGTCATTCTGAGATATTTTGTTATGAGTAGAGCCCCTTCATTTGCAAATATCATATAGCAAAAAAGAGAAAGAAACCATGAAATCTACAACTAAGTTAATTTGTTGGCAGCACTTGGAGGATTTATGAGTCATGACTGAAGAACTGGAGACAAAGTCTAACAATTATTCACTAAGAAGTGAAGGAACATGGAATAAATGAGACAAGACTGAAGCTGCCCTTTAGAGACCTAATCAAAAACTTCAGAGGAAAGGATTGATGTGTTTTAGATAGTATTAGAAACACACTAGAGTTTAATTTTTATATACTGAATGCATGTATGCAACTATGCATATCTAGATTTTATAAAATTTGTACTAATGAGAACATCGACAGCTTACTCTAGTCCCTTCAGTTAAATTCATTAGCTCACTCCGTGATTACAATTATATTATTATTGTACAAAATTGTTTCTCAAAGGAGCTCAATTGTAAGACTAACCCAGGGTGCTTTTTTGGTGAAAAAAATATAGATTCCTAGTCTCCTTCCCTGGAGTTTAGATTCAATAGATCTAGAGAGACTGAAAATTTTACATTTAGAAGGAATGCCTGATGATTCTTCAGGTCTTACACATTAAGAAGTTTAGATCTCATAGGTCTGGGAAGATGAGCAAACGCAGCTGAAATAAATTGCTAAGGGTAACAGGGAGGGATGAAGTATTTATTTAAAGACTGATCGATCGTAGGCATATATTTTTAAAGTAACCACCACCTTGCCACACACACTACTGTTAACAGTGTTCCAAAGCTACGTGTAAAACACATACAATTTTAGGAGTTATTTTTAAAGAGATAATGTCTGGTCTGGCCAGTAACTTTCTAGAAGCATAGTGAAAACACACACCACAGCTACTGCAGTGCACTTGCAAATTATTGTGAGCAATGTATTTTTATAGCCACCCGATTTTACCCAGAAAAAAGCCCTCCCCTCCTCCACAGCACAAGTGCATCTCAGTCAGAGTGAGGATCAGAAACTCTGAATCCAGCAGCAGATGCCTGCTTCCTACATAGCTGTCGAGTCCAAATCAGTTAGAATTTAAAGCAACTGCTACTTGCAAAGTTGGGAAGAAAGGCAGTACTAAAGGGACAGTAGGATGGAAGTACCGATGCATGGCCAGGACTGTAATATAATTTCACACTTTGTAACTTCTGAGGAATTGCAGAGTTGGAAGGGACAACATAGAGACTGCTCTGTCACATGTTTTCCTTTAAAATTCAAGGCGAATGAGGCCACAGAAGGGGTGGCGAGTTACCATGGTCTAGGCTGGAAGCGATCCATCTTGAACTTGAAAATCATTTGCAGGAAGAGGTAGAACAGAGAGCTAACCACAGATGGCCATGGTGGAAAGAAGATGAAAGTGAGATGTCCATTTCTTATAAGTCTTACATTCTCTAAGAACCCAAAACAATCAGGCTTCTCTAAGGACTGCACACTAGTTGAAATGTGGGCTTCAGAATCCAGGCAATGCACAGAATTATCAAAACCTCAAGTCCCTTACATTGAATGTAGAGAAAATGATACAGTTACTCAAACTGCGGGAAACAGAAAATAATGTAGTGCAGGTCTGAGCTTTTGGGGGAGGCATAGCAGTGTCCACATGATCCTAGGTGCTCTGGCTGTTTTTGTATTATCTTCATTCCCTGCAAACCTGAGAGCTCGCATTACTGTGCTGAAACCTTCCACAAGGAGCCTCGGAAGAGGCAAACACTCCCCGTCAGTGTTGGCAACAGGATTCAACCACAAGGGACTTGGAGTCGGTGCTCTTTAAATCAATATATAACGTTATTACATTCAGCCATGATTTTGTAGTAACACTGCATTTTAGAAATATATGAACATTTGTAAAGTACTAAAACAATAAACAGTATGTAGGGCTTTTCTTTGATTTTAAAATGTTGAGTTTCTTTCGAAAAGATGATTTATATAATAATCAACTTCCAAAATATATTCTTTTACTTACAGTCATGTGTGGAACACGATGTTAAATCCTAAGTTCAAGTGAAAATGTCAGCATTCTACGTAGTCTCTTAAAGTAATGTTTTGTTTTAGGTAACTGAACTTTAGATACTTTTAAATAATCACATTTTCAAGTTATAATTACTTCGGATGGAATTTATTTCAAGCTTCATCCCTCATTTTCATTGCTATAGAGGCTACACATTTGCCTCATAATATATATTATTATTGCTAATTCAAAACTATCGTTTTAAACATCAGTGTTCCTACTTTTTAAAAAAAATTTAAAAAAATTTTGTTCCTACTTTAAGTGTTAGCTTTAACTTCATGGATGTATCTGAGACAAGCAGGATTTTTAAAGAAATGGTTCAAGACTCATTTTTTTTTTTTAATTTTGGATTGAAATTTCTCTATATTATTTTTGTAGTTTGGCTTTCACTTCCTAGGAGAGGGTCATGGGGAACTAAAGTTCAATGTACCTAAGACATTTTCTGTGAGGAAAGAAAGAGTGGGGTGAAGACGGAAAGGCAGAGAAGACCCGGGGGCTCTCTGATGAGCCAGGCGGATGTTCGGTCTCAGTCTAAGACAAGTCGAACCAATGACTCTAAAATATCTCCTTCCATGTTTCTTTGCTTATATAACTTATAATTACTTTAACAAGAGATCGTTCCTTCTGCCCTTCAGTCATAAATAAAAGAGCAGGCTGTGGAAATACAAGGGAGAGTTGGTACACGTGGGTGAATGAATTTCTTTCACTGTACAAATGGCTGCAGATTTTTCCCTGGCTTTTCTGAGGCAAGAGTATAGGAAGGCTACGGACGCCAAAGGCATCAGTTAAAAGGAGAAAAGGAGACTTAAAGAGAACATAGCAGAGACTTCAAAACATGGTATTTTCCCAGGACTTTCCCTCTGGTACTGTTACATACGCTGATCACCAAACCTTTCTAACCAGGCCTAGTCAGAAACACTCCCGGCTCCAAGACCTTCCCAAGGCCACCGTGTTCCAGCCCCTCCAGCCCTGGACACTCCCCGAGGCTCACCGCCTCAAGATAAGGAGGACAAAGACCCTGTAGAAAGCTCCAGGGCCGGCCCATTCTCACACCCATTTTTGCCATAACCCAGATTCAAACCTTAAGGCCCTTTGTTGAGAGAGCTTCTCCTTTGCTCCTGGGAAGTCTCCCCTCCAGCTGGGTTTGCTCCCTAAGTAAAGCCTGCTCATTGCTGTTCTGAGGTCACAATTCGTTCTTTCTCCAGCTCGGATTATTAACAGGTACTGTGAAGTAGCAGCTGAGCGCAAAGCTATGTCATTTGTAAGGAGCTTGCAGGTGGGCACTTGGAGCAGCGAATAACTCATTTAGAGGAAGAAAGAATGACTGTGCTTTACTATGCACAAGTCCCATATAAGCATAAGTGGTCATTATTGTTAAACCACTTATTTGAGGAGGAAGTGACCGGTTCTGGAAATTATTAAAATACTCCACATATGTTTAACCAAATGGTCCTTCAGGAGAGTGATGGGTCACTGCACAGCTTCAGCTGATCCTATTAGGCCGAGACATTCAGGACAGGCCATGTTTGGTGTGACCTGTGGTGCCCCGGAAAGACTTGGTAGCTGAATTGGTAAATAACCCACCACAGAAACCAGAAGTGTCATTGTCCTTCTCTTGCCCACCCTTACATAACCACAGGAGTCCTTTGCAAATCAGGCAAAGCAACAGCAAGCCAGGTTAGCAAGCCAAACCAGACATTCCCCAGAAGTCACTGCTAATTTGTCAGCTAGTATGTTCCTTGGAGATGTGCTAAGGGGGCAAAAGAAAAGATGCTCTCGCAGCCATCTGTAACCAAAATATCCATCATTTCACCCTCGGGACATGGAAAGTGCACACTGCCTTCACGCTCCACTGTTGCTCATCATTCTCACTTCGTACTTCCTGACTGACCACAACTCTCTATAGCACAATCTAAAACTTCAAGTGGAATACAAATTCACGATGATATGTGGATGCCTTCTGAGAAACATAACTGGCATCATCAAGAAAGAAAACAACATTTTCCTAGAAAAATGCAGAGTCGTCTACAATTCTTGTAAAGATGTTTAGCAAACCTGCACCTTCTGGCTGGGCCAGCTTCTCTGAGGAAGAACTCTGAGGAAGAGGCTGGGAGTGAACTCGTTCAGATGGTCAGTCACTAAGCACCTTCCCATCGCGAATGAACAGAGCCAGTGAGCTGTGGGCTGAGTGTCCCGTAAATAAACACTAATTCTTTTTACTAACATTTTAAATTTAAGAAGTTAATCACGCTGTCCTGAGGGATGGGCATATGAATTAGGTGGAGTTTGTAATTGTAACTGAAGACTGTTTTAAAGAACCACCGTTAGTCTGAACTCCACTGTTTTCTTGAAGATGAATCCTAAAGCAATAAAACTGAGTGAGGCAAAAAGAAAAGAAGGTGAAAAAATGATAAGAGAATGCTAAGGGATTTTGTTACTCCTAAGGAGTCAACAAAAAAGATGAGCTTAAAAATAGTAATAATAATAATTATTATTAGTTAATAATTTTTGAGACCCAATGCATTTCAGACAAATACTAAGTATCAATCTGCGAGGTAGTTACTATTATCTTCATTTTACATAATCACCAACTGATAATTATATTTTTATAATTTTACAATCATAAAATTATTTTATAATTTATGCTTTGATTTTATATTAAATAACTTCTATTCATAAATTTACTTATAAGTTTTACTCTTTATCATTTTAATCTTTATGATTCTAATATTTTAATTATATAATTTATATTTTTAAAATTCATATTTATATATTCATATCTATATTTATAATTTGTAGCATTTATAAATTTATATTTTAATGTTATATTAAAATATTCATATATTAATATAATTTCATATTGCATTATTATATTTATCATTTTTATACTTTAAATGGAACATGTAGGATTAATATGCAGATATTCAAATAAAGTCAGTAGATAAATTAGTAGAGAAATTTAAGCTTACAAACAGCATTTTATTTTACAGATAACTTATTCTGGATTTATACCTATTTTTTGAATAAGACTGAGTAGTATTGGTGAAGAAAAATGTGAATGAGAAATTGATTACTATATAATTCTCACATACATAGGAGAGGACTCCTGGTTCATGTAGAGTTTAAAAACAAAGATTTTCAAGTAAAAGTAGGAATTTTTAAAAATCTTATAACGATTATGCTTTATGAATATCTCAATCTGTTTCTGGGTTCTATAAAGTTGAAATCTTTTTTTTAAGACATCAGATTCACTTGATTAAAATAAAACAGAACTCCTTAACAGGATCGCTGAGTTAAATTACTTCCTAAAAATGAATGAAAAGTGGGCAGTCCAATTTACCTGCCTGAGGAAGGAATCCTCTGTGTCTTACTATTGCCAGCTGTCCCTCCCATTGGACAAAGGGACAGAGGAGGGACAAGACCAAAGGGCCGGGGTCCAAGGGCTTCAGATGAAATATGAAGCAATGTCCAAAGAAGTTGAACTGTTTCCTGAAGTTTCTTCAGCCAGTTGGAAAGACAAGCCTAAAACCTAGGAGTCCAGAGTTAGTGTAGAGTTTTCTCCACTTTAATTTGCAGAATTATGGAGAAAAGCGTGCCTAAAAATTCCCTAGATCAGAAAGCATTCAGAATACTTTTTTTCTTTTCTTATCTGAAAAATTAAAATGGCTAATCCTTAATTCGTTCTGACTTGTTGTATGTCCCTGCATGAGTAAGAAGTAATTAACCAGAACCAGCCAGCTACAAGCTGATCTTGCTTCCTACCCCCTCCGCCTGTCCATGTTTATCTTTTGAGTAGAGTTGGCTTTTGTGCCAAAATATAAAAGAAGATTTAAAGTAAGTAGCTCATCACGCATCACAAAAGAAACAATAAGAAGTGCCAGAACTTGCATAATTTTTTACGACCCATTTTCCCATTTTGAGTAATGACAGTTGGTCCTAAAGTTGGCTCCTTAAAGACACAACAGGCTAATAAGCTGTTGTGAGGGACATTGGAGGGTTCCAGATCCCAGAGATGATTCACTCATGATCACGGAGCAGAGCAGGAGGGTAGCGACTGTCTTAGGCTGCTGCAGAATTCCCATAATCATTGTATTCGTTGTAAACATTTGCATATGTTTAAAGTAATGATTAAGAGAACAAAACTCCTTGAAGTAATTTAATTTCCCTTTGGACCATCTGCCTGGGCAGCCAAAAATTGTTTCCCCCCACAGATTTTCATACCACGCCCAATCCCGACATCTATTTGACAGGTCCTAGAGCACTTGGACTTAGAGTCTAGAATTATGGAACTGGAAGAACTTTCAGTCCAACATTCTGCCTTTTGAAGGAATTCCTACGGAAACATCCTTGATGCTTTCATCAAGTTTTTGTTTAAAAGCAAAGTCAAAGATCTACATGGAAACAACTGTTGCTAAAATAAATGTAGATTGTGCTTGCTTTGGCAGCACATATACTAAAATAAATGTAGATAAACTGTAGAATGGGAAGTAGGATTATTTAAATAAATGTTTACATTGAGTAAACAAATCTACTATTGCAGAATTCACATACTTTAGCTATTATATGGTCAACCCTGGCATATTATTATTATTGCTTCAGTAAAATGGTGATTATGTTGTTTAATAAATGCCTCCAGACTATGAAACTCCAGAAAACTGCATGTGCCTCAAAATACACGTGCTCTATAAAAAGCCTAAACACCACAAAGCACAAGGACCAAAAAGTGCAGAAAACCTGGAAGAATTCTTGATCTCACTGTGAACCTGCAGACCCTTATTACCGTATCGACAGACAAATTTGGAGAAGCTAAAAGAGGTATCGAAAAGCCTCTGGAGCAGGAAACTAACAACAACAAAACCACAAAGCCCATACTCAAATATGGAAGAAGGACCCAAAATAAACTTTTCCTAGGAAGTTACAGGGTCCCTTCAACTGGGACAGGACAACTTCTGGAATTCTCAAGGAACGCATCTGTGCTAGCGCTAAGTGGGAGATTCCTTTGCGTAAGCTTGGGCACATCTGCCTCACACGGGCGCACACCTGCAGCTCTGTAGCCTCGCAGCTCCCAGGCCACCCCGCAATGCTGTTCAGACAAGTCCCACTGAGCGGGTTCCTGCGAGGGACCGAGCCGTCTGGAGAGACAGTGAATCAGGTCCAGAAAGGACGGATTCCGCTTCTCCCAGGGACCGTGCAGAAGCTCAGAAAACCCGACGCAAGTAGGATGTAGAGTCAAGACTCAAAAAAAATGTTCTTAACTCCGCAGAGCTCCCTGCCTGGGCATCGCGTAAGCCTGGAAGGATGCTGCGCGCAACTCCAAGGGCGGCAGAGGGAATGCGGAGCCCGCAGGGAGGGGCAAGATCCCCACTGACCTTTCTGCTGTTTAAAGGACTGAATCGAGCCCGAGTGGTGGACCATTTTCCCTCTGCGCGGCCCCGCAAGGCCGGGAGCTGTCCCGGAGGCGGAGGAGGAGGAGCAGCCAGACGCCAAGAGATCCCGGCGCCCGCCCGGGAGCGCACCGCCGCCCGACACAGCCGCAGCGCTTAGCACCGACGCTCCGAGCATCCCACCGCGCGCCGTCGTCATGGCAACGCGGGGGCGGTCCAGCGTCCGGCTCTGCTCAATGGCTCCGCCCGGAGCAGCCCGCAGCGCAGTGCCGCAGTGAGGGGGGCGTCGCGCCGGCCGTGCGGGACTTTGCTGAGCACAATCCCTCTGTCCCAGCACCCCCGAGCCGGTTCTGACGCCGCTTTCCTCAAGCGCCGAGGCCGCCAGTCACACCCAGATACTGGCATTCGTTCCCTCAAAGTTGGTCGCAGACACTTGCACTTCCAGAGAAGGCAACGCGGACCTCTGTTTGCAGGAATGCACCTGCGGACACGAGACGTTTTCTCGTTTCCCTCTTCTAGGAGGGTGAGAAGCCGCCACAGCGTGTCCCGTCGCGTGTTTTATTGGATAAGCGGTGTATCTAGAGGATTACATTTGCGCTCTCTTCCGCTTCAGCTCTTCAGATCATGAGTCATTAAGATAGAAAAACTGAGCCATTTATTACCTGCTATCAGGTACTGAACAAATACTGTCCTCGATGCTCCGCTCAATCCTCCTAAAAGCCCTACAAAGTAGGTAGAATATTATTTTCTTAATATTGTTTGAAACCCTGAAGCTCACAGCAATAAGGCATTCTCACGATCACATAAATGAATCTTAGCCCAAAGAGATGGCACCTAGTAGTCAAAGAAGTGAACTAACCCAGCGCGTTCACCTCCTGGAGGCCACAGGGGTCCAAGAGCCAGCTCAACGCATTTTTCAGTAAAACCTGCTTTTGTTCTTTCTTTCAGATTCAAAGCTCGAAAATCTTCCTGGAACACATAACATGATACTGAACAGACAGACGGCAGTCTGTTGCTTTCTAAGTTTGAAGATTTGTGAGGTCAAATCAGAATGAGAGGAAAGATCCAAATAAAAGCAATAAAAAATGAAATGATAAAACCTCAAAATGTCCAAAGGCTCAGATACAGTGAGCTACTCCTGTATGGTCTCGGGTTTCATATACAGTCCAGGATGCAGAGGCAAGAAGTGGGATACAGCTTTGAGGGAGCAGATGTGCCACTTATATATAAATGCATAACAAACTACAAATTAAAACTACAGTTTATTGCCATGTCTTGTGGTTTCTGCGTTCTGCTGTCTGTAGAAGGCGTAGCGGACGGGTGCCGCCTTTCCAATGTACCACAGTGCTGAGCGTATGTCCCAGCCCGGTATGCAGTCGCCCCACAGCTGCAGGGACTAAGCTCAGAGTGAGCTTGCTTCCAAATGACAGCCTAGCACAGGCCTCAGTCACGGCCTCCACAGACTCGTTATCCAGATTCTGTGTAGGTAAGCACACCAGTATCAGGAGCAACGAATGGTTCACCTGAGATTGCTTTGTTTTCTTCATTTGCAGTTAAAATTATGGCATAACTCTATGTTCTCAATGATGCACCCTAATTCATTAGATTCTAATACAACCCAGTCTTCATAGATGAAGATTAAATTGTGCAATATATTTAAGATGCATTCATAGCAGGAAGACTTATCATCGGAATTTTATTAGGGATCACGTCATTTTAAAACCCTTTTAAACTACTGGTATTAGAATGAGAAATATTTATGATATGTCATTAATCCAATTAATGACCAGCAGGCTCAGTAGAAAGCTTTAAAAGTTTCTGCTTGTATGCTATACTTGCAAGCACAAAAGCTTCAACTTCCTAGAACCTCTTCTACTGATGCCCAGTTCTCTCCAGCCTACTCCCTGAGGGGACCCAGCAGGTAGTAAGGATGTATCCGCTAGAACTAAAAATTAATTGATATTTTTGAACCTCATTAGAAATTAAATCTTCTGAAAAGCAAGTTTAGAATTATTTCTAACACCCTTGTACCCTAATCACTTCATTGCATCTATGATTAAACTGCCTTGTCAAAAAGTTTATTACTTTTGTTAAATTAGAAACACTTTGGGTTGGACTGCCAGATTGAGTAGCAGGAGAATCCAAAGAACATCTTTGCTTGTTTTAAAATCAGTCTTTTAGGGAAGGTTGCTAGAGGAACAGCTTTGTGAGGGGCCGAGGAAGTTTTAAGCACCATCTGCTTTATAGGAAATACGATGCAAAGAGAAGGGAAAGATTCCTCTCTCTCTCTCTCTCTCTCTCTCTCTCTCTCTCTCTCTCTCTCTCTCTGTGTGTGTGTGTGTGTGTGTGTGTGTGTAGCAAAGTCCTTTCTGGAAAAAAAATCCTACTGAACTGGTGAAAGGAAATATTTTGATAGACCCAAATCTCCACTATAGTAGGGTTAAGAATGGATATTAAGTTTCCTCTTTAGGAAGATTAGTCACCTTTATGCTGCAGGAACAAAATACCTGACATATATACCCAATTTAGGAAAGAAAGACTTGTATCCAATTTAAGGAAGACAGACTAAATGGTTACAGAAATGGTCACATTTCAGACGTTTCAGTCCATGGTAAGCTGAATCCAAAGCAGACACTTTGGGGCTGAAGAGCACAGGGAAGGAAAGCTGGTCACCTCCTGACAGCCAGGAAGCAGGGAGAAAGAGCAATGGAGCAGCCAGACAGGAAAGGACGGAGGACAAGATATACCTCTTAAAGGCAGGCCCCCGTGACCCATGTCTTCCAGCTGGGCCCTCGCTCCTGGTAGCTCCTTCAGCTATGACTCTGTCAATGGTTGGTCCACCAGCGAAGTCAGAACCCTCATCATCCGGTCACTCCTGCAAACCTGTCTTCAGCTGAATCTATGGGATGAGCTTTGGGGAGACTTTTGGATCCCAAACAGAACAGAAGGCTAAACTGTGTTGGAATGGATGTGTTACTATTTTCAGTTTTAGAAGTCTGTCTTGAAATTTTAATGATGACAAAATGTTTATTTTATGTAATGTTCAGTGAAGAGTCATGATTAATATAATATACAGTATGATCTCGGCTATGTTTTGCAAAATGAAAAAAAAATGACTGTAAAAAAACTTGCCAGAATATCTGGAGCAATTACTTTTGCAAGTTGGGATTAGGGCTGATTTTCTTGATATCTTCTTACTCTTTCTGTTATTTTCATGTTTTCTACAAACAATATACATTGCATTTGTTTATATTACATGCTTGTATAATTTGTATTATATGCTATATACTTATAACATGTATGACCTACACACATACATAAATGTAACCTCAGACTCCTCCCACCCCAAAGCTTACATGTTTATCTTACTCTAAGTCCAATTTTTCTCTCTTCTGTAGTCTTGGACCCAGGCTTTGTTCTCACTGGGGTTTCTGCTGCACTCGCCCTCCTACGGCTCACCACCTGTCTTCTGTCCTCCCCAATTAATTAATTTATCAGCTGCCTGCTACCTATGTCTTCCAGAAAGGTAAGGAATTCTGTTCATTTTGTCACTGAGAGACTTTTTACTTGGCCTCATCTCAGCCAAATTGTAAGATCTGTGATTCCTGGCATTGTTTACTGTTGCAAAGGAGCTGAGAGAGTCTTGGTGCTACCTCTTCTGGTCTTGGGTTGCTGCCTTCATTAGCAGTGAAATGCCAACTCTGCCTTTCAGTGCCCAAATGGAGACAGAAAATGTCTTTACAATTACCCTCCTTGCAGAACCCAGTGACTTAGCCTGTTAATGGGTGAAATGAAGTTACAAAATTGCAAGGATGTTACTTGCAAAAAGCAAAGAATAAAAGAAGAAATGTCCCCTTAGGAGACATTATTAGAGGAAGACTATGGTCTCCTCATGAGCGGAGTTAGTGGAGATTATCTGTTTCTTCAGAGAGCAGTGTAGTCTCAGTCACACAAGCTTAATGAATGCTTTGTAATGAATAAATAAAGGAACTAAATTTTAAAATGTAAAACTGTTTCAGAAAAATGCTTATTTAGTGGCCTGAGTAGTTACTACCTCTCTTAAGCGAAGACAACGTGAACATATTAAAGTATTTGATACATTGATGTATATTAGTATATATATTTGTATTTGATATATGGAGTGATTTCTTGGTTCTAGAGTCTCTTCATATTTTATTAAAGCCACAAACAAGCTCTTCCAAAGGCAGAGTCTATCGTAAAAGGAAGGCTCAAGTGCGGTTTAACAGAGGCTTCCCCGAGCCTACAGTCTCTGGATACATGCACCACGTAAGAACAGAAGCAAACAGGTTAGTGGTGCTGATCTGCAAGCTCTGTGCTTGGCTGGCACTGAGAAGCGACACTCCTGATGGCTGAGTGTGACAAAGAGAAAGAAAAGCAGGAAAATCGATAGCTTCCGCTGCGTCTGAGTGCACAAAGTTGTGGCCGACAGCGTTTGGAAGACATGGGGACACAGAATGATTTGCTCGAGAGGATATTCAAGAGATGGGAGAGATGGAAGGCAAAGAGGGTAGTAGTCCATTAAGTGAAAGTTCTCATCCTGGGCCGCTGTTCAAAGGGTGAATCACTCCTTCTTCAAGTTGCCAGTAGAATGAAGTCCTTGTTGTCCACACTGTCATCACCCACTTCATACCCCACATCTATAGGACAGATGTATCACCTCGATTGTGGTGCTAGTATCAAAGGTGTCTGCACCAGCTCAGACTTATGAAGCGTTAGATCCGAGTAGTACTTTGTGTATCAGTTATACTCTAATAGAGCTGTTAAAATTTAATTCTAATTTAAAAACACAAAACGATAGTCTGTTTGTTGTTTGTTGTTCTCTGTTTGTTGTCCTACCATGGGAGAAGCTCTCCATCTACTCTTGGAACTTCCCAAAACTGTTTTTAACTGTCCCTTTTACAAGGTCTTCGATCCTGCAGTGGCTTCCTTACTCTTGCACCTCTCTCCTTTTACTGCTGCTATTTCTCCTACCTGGAATGCTTGGTGTAAATCTCCAGCTCAGTGTTACAATCCACTAATCAGTCAAGGCACTGGAGACATGTCATTTTTTAGAAAAGACTTATTTTACCCACATCCATCCACTGCAAAGCCAGTTAGATGTGAATTTAACATCCTATTTCTCACACATCAGATTACTAACAGTACTTCATGGCATTTTTATCCTGTTTTTACCATAAATCCTATACACAAGCTTTTGAAAATAGGCACATACTACTTTCCAGGTCAGAAGAAACACTTTAAGATCGACTTTGTATTGGCTTATTTTCTATTTCTCTGAGTGCCTGCAAAACTGGTCAAATAAGTATCTGCTGGGTAAAAAGTTTCCCAGTATTCTCAACTTCTGTTTAAACATTACTTGTCAAGATAGTCTAATAGTGCGAGGTTTAAATATAACTTTAGTGTACTAACTGCCTTTTGAGATTTGCATGCTTATCTGTGGCTTTGCTTTACTTCGTGATTTTATTTCTTCCAGTCCAAGTCCCATCTTACTATATTGTTTTGAAATTGAGAAAGTAATAGTCATGGATTAATTTGTTACATTCTTTTCACCTTCCTAAATTTTTACAGTAATAATCAAGCCACATCTAGAACTAATATATTTTGCTGAATTGTCATGCTTTTTATCAGAGCTAGGATTCAGCTGTGTTGGGTATGGTGGTACTAGGTGTATGTGTCTAGTGTCCCTCGGGTAGCTCGGCCTCTTCCTGCCTGGCTTAGTCTGGTGTCCTATGACTGTTTGGATGTCTGCCTGGGAATGTAGAAAGGAAGGTAGTTTTTGTACTTATCTATTTACCTTCCAGAGATAACATATACTTGACCTCTGAAGAAGCTGTGTTGACTGATATACTCTGTGGTATTTAGGGAACATAACTAGCAGGCATAAGAGCAATAGCATAACACTAAGAATGCGTTTAAAAATTTAATGTGCAGGAATATTTACTGAATGGGAAAAATGTCCCTGATACATTGTTTATTGATGCATGCAGACCACAGAAGTATATTGATGAATCTTCCCATAAAAGTATTTGCCTGTATCTATAATGATAAACTCAGGATCTAGCTAAGTGCAGATGGAGTCGAAATGGAGAAGTGATAATAGTTTCTGCTTGCTCACTGCTCATTAAGGTATTTTAATCTTATTCTCCATTCATTTATAGAGTTGCTAATGTTTGAGGTCACTTTTTTTCTCAGTGTAATTATTTATAGCCTCAAACTTTCAAGGACTACTTTTTGAATGGCGAGTTGTGTGACATCCTAACCATCACAGACATTACTTATTCTAGCAAAACAAATATGAAAAAAGAAATACAGAATGATAACAAATATTTCAAAATAATGATAGTACATAACATTATTACATGTGATCAACAATAAATACTACAGATTTATGATTGAAAAAAGAAATAGCATTTGGTCATGTAAGGCCAACTCTCTATCTAGCATTGAGGCGCAGAAGGCAGGAGGTGATTGAAGAGTTAGGGTGTCAGCTCCTGTCAAGGCCCATGTACACACAAGCTGTCCAGCCGTGGGAAGATCAGCTTGTTTTTCTGCGCCTGGATGTCTAGTCTGCAGTAAGGCTGATGGATTAGATACTATCTAAAGTCCATTTGGCCTCCTTATGCCTCACAAGTCTCCTCTGCCAGACAGAACCTCACGTCCTCTGGCTTAAAAATGCAACTTTTACGGCTCACTTGACCAGAGTTATTCCTTCATGCCTTCTAAGGGTAAGTGGTAGATGCGTTAAAAAGACATCTCACCGACCCGAATCTAGAAGGGAAGCTTTGTGACTATCTGAACTGTCCTGGGGTCTAGCGTTAATCTTTGTGATAAAATAGAGAGATGAAGAGTTAGCCAAAACAAAAGCGACAGGAAGAAAAGATTTTGGAAGAATAACTTACTCAACAAAATAAATATTGGTGACCATTTATATAACAATAATAAATGTGATGATCATAGTTTTAGATCCATTTAAGACAATCTAAAGAACTTGCATTTAGTATCACTGAAAAATTGATATTATGTCACCTTTTAAAATATTAAGCAAATCATACCTGATATCAGATAAACTTCCTCTTTGCTGTAATTTCTATAAGTAATAGGAGAAAGCTACATATTTTCTTTTACTACAATGGACAAATGCATACTAAAGTCAGTGTGCTAAATTCAGCCAGGATACATATTTTTAAACTCTGCAAGCTTATTACCAAAAGAAATATCACATATTTGTTATTACTTTAAGAATAGACAGCATGTAGTTACATAAGCCCTGACTGTTTAAAGCGCCAAGCCGTCCAAGTTTGTGATGTTTTCTTATGATTCAGTTACTGAACACTTGAAAAGAAAAAAAAAAGTGCATTCCATTTTTCACAATAAGAGAGGAATTTGAATTTGGTAACTTTCAGAAAAGTTTGGAGGTTACACCAAATGATCACATATATTTTCAGGACCTGAATCAGGTTTTGTGATCTTGGTTGACTCTGAGCTCATTCTTTCCCTTCTCCATTAGTTCAAGGCAACCAGGTTCATTATTCCATCAGTTTTGGAAAAATGTTCTAAGACATCCAAAACATGATCGCCCAGAGTCTTGCCTCTTGTAGATGTTTGATTCTGTGTCCCGTATGTCCTGTCTGTGCTGTCACCTCTGTCTCTAGACTCTCTTTGGGACTCAAAATGAAACACTGACTCTTCTTTGGGTCTCCAGTTCATCACTATTTTTATCTGCTTATCTATCTAATTAAAAAATCTAAAATGCTTCTTAGAGATATTTAATATAGGAGCTAAAAAGGATACTGAAAAGGAGGGAGAATACTGTGGAACAAATTTGTATTAGTTATCAATTCTCTCAGTGAATATAGGTAGTTGGGAGTGAATGATGAAAAATATTACACAAATCTATCAAGTGACCGGAAATAAAATATCTCAATATCTTCTTTTACTGGGAAGAATCAAGTAGAAGACCAACAGCAGAAGTGTCTTACGAAGACAATTTGCTTTAAGCTATCTGACTATGGGGACAAGAAATATAAAAGGAATATTTAATTAATGAGGAAAGAGAAGTAAATTATTCAAGGAGAAAATAAATGGATATTTAACAGTGGATAATGAGATGGTGACTGAAATTCAGACAAGGAAAATCAATAAAATTGCTATACAATAAATGGCAACATATTCCTACCTATGATTTTAAGTGGTATAATAAGCAAAAATAAACAAAGACCCAGACCCCTTTTATACTCAGTGAACTTTATCTGACTGATTTTTATAGGAACATACTTTATCTCTCTATTTTGTAGGCATTTATAATATTTGTCAACATGCTTTGTCGCATCTGTTCTATGTCAGCCTCTCTCAGCTAGAACTATCTTTCCTGAAATGCCCTCGCTGGTCAGGTTCCAGGTCGAAGCTGAAATAAAACAATGCGAAATTTGGAAAAGTAATGCAAGCAGCACCTATCCCTGTGCTTAGAAGTGACCGGAGAGTGATGGGAAGTGTCGATTCTTTGTAGTCCTTTTCTCCAACAGTGCACATCAGCTCCCTCTGCAGAGTCCCTGAAAGCTCTGATTTGCCTGCCACACTGGTGCTTGCTTCATCCAGAGCTTGTGAGGGACTTTCCTCCAAGACACTAGCTTCCATTTTGTACCAGTTTTCAGCCACAAATCTTACAGCTGGATAAATTCTTACTTTTGTCATAAATCCCTAATTACTTAAGCATTTCTACTCTGCTTCTCTGATCATATCATGATTTAAAAAAAAAAAAAAGGACCAAGAAAAGGAAAAAGAAAGAGGGAAAAGAGAAAAGCAAAAAAAGTAATTTAAAGAGAAAAATGTAGAATATTTATAAAAACTCATGCTCAGGTTCTACCCCTCCCCCAAAATAAATACTTTAGTGGGAGAAATGTTTTCTCTGGTAGCCATAGAAATATGAATCAAAATTAAAAGGTAGCTTTTAAAACTCTCTGATTAGTAAAAATGGAAAGCAGCCAGAATGCCTATTTTTGTACAAGGTGTTAAGCAAAGCATCCTTTCATATTTTGACACAGAGCACTGGAGTTTCTGAGCCATTTTCAACCCTCACCCACCCTAGACGTCGATGCCCTGCAAAAAACTGCTGCACCGACCAAGGTGTCTGTGTGTCTGTCCCGGTGTTGCTCTCGGCGTTGTTCTCGGCAGCAAACTATTGGGAATGATATTAATGCTCCGAAGTGTGGTAAATTATGATTTATCCTCCCATGAAGGCTATTCAATCATTCAAATTGGGAGGAATCATATAGAAAGTTACATACTAGCTCGTTAACGTAAGTGGGCAGATTAATATCGCTGAATGGAAGAGTAGAGGGAGAAGAGGGTGACAGAAAAGGCTAAAAAAGAAAAACGAATGTATGTTCTAAAGCATATGTAGTCCCACATTTATGAAATTATGTAAAGTTATGTATATGTATGGGTAGACAAAATTAAACATTAAAACATTCTGCTAATCTAGCCCGACATGACATACAGATTTTGCTGTATTCCTCACTATAAAATGTTGGGTTAGGTCAAAATATATTCCTTGATGTGTTTCACAAAAAAATATTCCAAAATACCTTTTATTTTCCTCCCACTTCTTTGGAATGCTCCCCACTTGCTGCTCTCCACCCAAGTTCTCCCTGGCCCAGCTGACGGGCCTTGCTTCTCTGAAAATACTAACCCACACGCTGTGTCTTCTGGGCTTTTTTATCCTTGCTGAGAACCTTAGCACTTAATTAGATAGAATCATGAGCTGTTCTCTGATTCTTCTTTGCCAGTTAGTCATGTTGCCTTAACTATTAGTCCTATTCTAAGTTTTGCATTTCTCTGAGCAGATGCATCACCAAATTGTACCCTTATTGCAGTGATTGCTACAGATAGTACAAGGCTTACTCTTCAGTTCCAAAGAGAGATGTGTTTGGGAGCACATTCACCCTTGACCTTAGAAGTTCCCAGTTAAAATTTGCTCTCTGTTACTATCTAGTATCTTTAAAATAAGTCTCTGAAGGTTAATATAAGCCTTTAAACCAGCCTGAAATTTAGAAAGAGTTATGATTGTAGAGTCAGCTAACCTGTCCCAAGTCTGGTCAGGTTATTTCATTAGCAGCAAGCTATTATTTCCTTGTCCCTCTGTATTTCTGTGATGTTGGTCTGTCAGTAGCTATGACAGCTGTGTTGTCCAGCACCACTGTGACCGCACACCTTATTCTCCTAACTGGCATACCTTTATTCTTTTGTTCTTATTGTTGTTCTGGGTATTGAACATGAGGCATCCTGTATGTTCTACCACTGAGCTACCCCCAGGCCATTGCACACTTCTAAGTATGAGAGAGGCCTCCATCTATAATTTACTGGGTGAGGATACAGATGTAACAAGGATTTTCCTGGGCAAACTAGGAAATTTGGTGACCACCTCTAAACCAAATATTGAGCCACAGATTTTAGTCTTTCTCTTCCCTGGTTTTCAGCCTTGCCCTCAGTAGACAGGAGAGATCTTTAGTAAAAGAAACTAGAGATATACTCTTTGTTGGCATAATCCCATAGTTATTCTATGAAGGACAGTCAATATTAATAGGGCGATATTCTGTATACCTTGTGTCCTAACAGCTATCTCCAGGATAGAAAGCTGGAACAATATGACCTTAAGATTGTTTTATTAGAACCACCAGTACTTTTTTTTTTAAGGATTTGAAAGCATCTCCAATATTGTAGCTGAAATCTATGAATAAATATTGAGAGGCTGGAGGTTTAGCTTAGTGGTTAGAGTGCTTGCCTAGCAAGCACAAGGCCCTGAGTTCAATCCTGAGCACCAAAAAAAGAAAAAATACATATATATACACATATGTAATATACATATATATATACATATATATACATGTGTATATATATATGTGTGTGTATGTATATATATGTGTATATATGTGTGTATATGGAGAGAGAGAGATTTTCAGGTTCAGATAAAATGGGAATATCTGCTTAATTGAAAGGTCATTTTGGTCATCATGGTTCAAGTGGAATTGAACAGTCAGTGATTCATTTCCAAACCTGTCTCTGGTTTATCACCCATCTTCTGGAGTTGAGTGTGAATTATACTTATATTTCCCCTCATGATAGCATGGACTCTCTGCCTAACGCAGCCACCTGTCCTGCCTGGGCCTTACATTTTTGAATAATTTGAGCCACTGGTGAATCTTCCTCAACCAACTTTCAGGAAAGACTTTCATGGTGAGGATTTTCGGGGTGTTCCAGAAACAAAGTGAAGAAAAGAGAATTAGAAAAGTTGAGTATATTCGAGGCGGGGAAAGATGCAGTTTAGACAAAGAGAATGCAGTCTGAGCTCCTCATCAGAACTGAATCTTTATGAACTGATAGATGGGGAGACAGGACATAGCAGGTGACATATAGGCATTCATGGGATGATAGGTAACTGGATGACCATTCTTCCTCTGAATCCCGTAGGAAGGTGAGATCATCTATAGCTGACTCTCTTTTGTCCAGTAGCATCCTCACCAACCTGCCTAGGACTCATAGAAAGAGCAAAACTATTACACTGGAAATAGAAATACCAATTTATAAATCTCTTGAGATTAATCCCATAATAAGTTAACATGAGTTCTGAAACATAAATATCCATAAAACATCGAATAGTTGGATAATGATGATAATGGTAGTGTTTTCAATGATGGGTATATATTATGAAATGTGATTTTCAGTTTGGGAGGTTGATGAAATAATGCAGATTGAGTCTCCGTTTGTCTTCTTGACATATTGTAGTCATTGGAAACCTCTTGTTGAAAATGGAAAGAGAGAGTAAAACTATGAAGTCATCATGTATATGACTGATCAGTTTATCACGTATGTAACTCATATCCTGTGTTTCCGGAACTCTGAAACTCTGGGGTGGCAAAGAAAGCGGGGGGGGGGGGAAGTGTTTGATCATCAGACTGGGATCGCAGCCAGGCATCCCAGAAAACCTGAACTTTGGAAAATGAAGAAGGTAATATACAGAGAAAAAAGATGGACAGGATAGATGTCTATTTGTGTCTCTCACTTATAATACCAAAGGCTTCCTCACATTTCTCCACTGCATCCCTGACAACCCATTTTTGGACATAGGAATTTTGTATACTTCCCATTTAGAACAAAAATAATAACAATAGCTAAATCTTAGAAGTGGCCTGTATGTCTATCATCAGATGAATAAATAAAGAAAATGTGACATTTATACACAACACAGTACTACTCTACCATTAAGAAGGATAGACCTGAGTCATTTGTAGCAAATGGATGCACCTCGAGACCATACTCCTAAGTGAAAGAAATCGGATACACCAGATTAAATATCACATGATTTCTCTTATATGAGAAACCAAAAATACAAATAAAGAGTGAAATAAAAGATAGATGATAAGATATAGGAAGATAGATCTTTTGCAAAAGGGAAGGGGCCTAAAAGATAGAGGGAGGGGGAAGGAGGGAAGGAAAGGGATAACGAGAATCAAGATTTGTTATGTACATGTACTAACTTCCCACAGGGAATGTGAGCGTTATGTACTGCAAACATGTACCAGTAAAAACTAAAAATAAACATAAGAGCAACTAGTAATGGTTTAGTATTCTAAGCACTTACTTCAGTCCTAACATCAGCTGTAGGCGGTCAATGATGCTATCCCTAATTTATAAATGAGGAACAGAAGTATCTCATACCATAGTCACGTCGCTGGAGAATAACCAAGACCTGCACACAGTCAGACTAAAAAGCCATGAAGATGAGGGCGAGGCAGTAATAGCTTCTCTAGGAGGTGTGAGGAGGTCAAATGGCAAACTCATGAACTAGTCCTGTTTCACTTTCTTGTTTAAAGCTTCTCCTGTTGATAAAGCCCTGTAGAGTTTGCACTGAAATTGAATTTTCTCTCCACTGTAAACCACACCACTGTCTCTCTCTTTCTCTATTAACACATATATGTTGCCTTTTTAAATTATCATTTGCTTAACTGAATTCTCCTACTGAATATGTTTATGGTGTAGAAACCTGGCTTTTTTCTGCCTGTCTCTATCTCTTTCGTTCCTGTATACACCATGTTATATTCTGATCTGGTTTATTATTCAATAATAATTTGATAGAATGATATACACCTTTTTGTTGCAATGCAATAATAAACTGACATTTATATAGTACTTCTGAATTATTTTCAAATTAAATTGCACTCCCAGCACGCACACATAATTTCCATTTGTGAAGTGTGTGTTACCACTTTCATTTTCGGTAAAAGATAGGAGACTCAGAGAAGTCGGGGGTCTACTGAGGTCAGAGTGCTGTCAGATGCTTCAGGCTGAGTGTGTACTGGTTCCTTAATATCTCATGTCCTCCTCAGTCCAGGTTCGTGCAGTGTCACCTTGCCAGTGACTCTGTGAAGGGTCCAGGGCGATGGTGTGGCGGATGTGGGCATGAGAACATGCCCTCATGGAATAAGCTTCCTCCACTGCACAGATTTTATACAACTTTGCTGCTTTCCTTTTTTTTTTTTTTTTTTTCCTAAAGGATAAAATGACTGGTGCTAAAGGTGGATTTTCAAGGCTATGATCTAGGCACAGACTAGTAAATTGAAACCGGCCCTGGTTTGGAACAATAGAGTTTAAATTACAATGTTTCTTAAGAAATTGGACTGATAGATAAATAGTAAGTTCTAGTGTTCTGCAGCATGGTAGGACAGTGGAGCAGGTATAGTTTATAACGCCCTATTATGTACTTGAGTCGAAACTAGAATAGAGGAGTTCAAAGCCTCCCTAAACAAAGAAATGATAAACATACAAGGAGATGGAAATGCTCATTGCCTGAATTTAATCATTCCACATTGGACGTGTGTACTGAATTATCAGCATGTATGATATATATTCAACTTCATGTCAATTACAAAATAAAGAATATAAAAAGAAGTTGGAATTCATTTAAATGGAATCGCCAAAGAAAATGGAAAAAACATGTATTATCTTGATATTTAGTCATTTACCATATCCAGGAAACCAAATGACGTGTTAAAAGAAGAGGGAAGCTTTTATAAAAATTAGGGGAACTATCTGGACCAAGTTCCTAGGATAATCACGTGACTCTCCCCACAGCTGTTACTTCACTAAGGTAGGAAGAAACATCCGTCCCCACAGTGGGAGGCGAATTGCACTCTGTTGCACACTAGGGGCATACACACTATCACAAGCTTTTGATAGAAATAATGAGTTCTGTGGAATTTGGAATGCTTTTTACAAAGTCAGCTTCAAGTTAATTAGTAAGTTATCTCTCTCCTCTTCAGCAATTTATTAGCACACAGAGGCTCATTAAACTATCCTGCAGATGTACATTCCTGTGGACAGGTCCAGAGATGAACTAAACATACTCCTTTCTAACAATAATTTTTGTTCTGATTTCCATAGTTACTGATAATTTTTACCACGTTCACAAGGTGATGTTAATGTCTATAAAGGATCAACAACTCTGTCTCTTCAGGAGAATCTATTTCGAGTCAAATTCAGACTTCAATGAAGGCAGAAGTAGCTCTAGCCCAGGCAAACTACTTCCCATGCCTAATCCTCATTCATCTACTCTGTGTCTGATTAATGGTATTCACAGAATTTCAGGAAGGAATCAGTAACTCCACACCAATGACTTACTTGAAGACCCAAGCACAGAACTTGGTGCACAGGAATAACAATAAACAGCAGTCCCTGCTAATATTCTTATGACCCTTAATATTATTATAGAACCTGTTATTACTTATTCATGTAACTCTTTATTATTTCACGATCTCTGCTTTCTAATTTCTACCCCATCATCTACCTTTCTTTGGGTAAGGCAAACTTCTGATAATTACCCGTATATGTGATTTAATAAATGAAAGTCAGTTAGAGGCAAAATAATGAGTGTCTAAATATTAAAGAAAGATGATAATAACAAGAGCATAAAGTTATTTTGCAATATAAATACCTTCTTAAAGTAAGTGGTGAAAGGTTAAACATTTATAAGGAAATGCAACGGCTAAAACTAAATAAATTGCAGATGTGATATGTGTTGCAACCTGCACTATGAGCTATTGTGTTTCATAAGCTAACTAATAATATGAATATCATAGAAATTGTGCCAACATTTTTTTCACAGCCCATAAAGTTCTAGAATTTCTGCGATAGTGTATAAAACTTAGAGTTGTTAGGAGTTTCAGAAACTATCCGCAAAACTCACCGTCATTGTATTTGCCGTTGGTTGCCCACACACTCTTCCCAAACCCACGGTGAGATGAACATAACTTTTGCAAACCTGTGAAAGAGAACAAAAGAGCAAGATAAAAATTGCTCAGAAACTCAGTAGACCAGAAAGAGGAGAAAATTATCAAGGAAGAAAAAGAGCTTTTCTTGTTGACTATAGCTGCAGTAGAACTACAATCTGGTGAGGTCAAATTTGCCTGAAGAAGTGTGTAGGAAGACACGATTTTCAGTAAATTACAATAGAAACTTAGCAGGTGGGACGATTCCTTTTGCTGTTATGCAAGTTGATTTAGTTGTCATCTCGAAAGAGCTTGGAATAGCCTGATTTTCTAATTAGCAGGTATGATCAAAATATACAGTGAATATTTAATCTCCTTTCTCTCCTCTCCCTCCCTCTCCCTCCATCTCTCAGCTCTCTTCCCATATGCCAAAGCCCCATCTCACTATTTCCTATTGTCTATCTTTTATTTTGTTTAAATTTTAAAAATTCATTCCAGTAACAGACACATTGAAATCACCCCACCTCAACGTACTCTCCCTCCCTTTGGACAGCCTTGTGCCACGGTTCTTGGTACTTCCGAAGCAGTCTGGATGTCCTCCTTCACGCCTGCCTGTAGTGGCGTAGTTGTGGCTGCCTCAGTGTCCCAAATCACTCAAAATGTTTACACTTCACAGTCACCTCAACTTTAGAGAAGAGGCAGACTTTGCATGGCTCTGGAGCTAGGGCATCGGGTGGATGAGGACACACTGTAATGTTTAATTTGGTAAAAAGCTGTCTAAACACTTAGCCAACAGTGGTGATCATAAAACACGGTGAAGGTTTAAATTAAAAATATTAGTATGATAAAAGTCACATTGCCATTAATCCTTCTCAAAATACTCAAAGTACACCCCCTCATTTAGAATGCACTTTCTCCATTACTCTAGCGAGATATTCTTTACTGTAATGATTCTGTTTAATTTAAATATGTACTGTATCGACTTCCCCTTGTATGTTCTTCTGAGATGAGTCATATTTTCTTATAATATTCTGTTCACCCAACTCCAAAAGCCATGTCTTCTGTACCCTTCCTCCCTTCCTGCTCTTCTCTTTAGCTCTGCTGAAACACAGAAGTCCCTGAATACCACCTGAGCTCCTTTACCTTTGAGGTTTTCTCATTCAATTGTCTGTGTCTAGGGCACTTTATTAACCCACCCCCTCCATGAAAATCTACTCTTTAAAGCTTAGTCTATCTTCAAAGCAAATTTCCCAAACGATGTCTCCATTGAAATACAGTGATAGCTTCTTAAACAGGCATTCCTCCAGAACTGCGTGGAAGCCTTGCGGGATACTTAAAAGGATGTGGGAGAGTTTATTACCACCACTGAAAGGGAGATTAAGATCTCTAACTTGAGTTATTCCTTCCGCAAAAAAAAAGGAATGACAACTACCATAAAACAGTGCAAAAACTCAGAGTCAGCGCATATTATTTACTTTCTGTAAAAGTTAAGTTCCTGGCATAAATCCTTGTTCCTGTCAGGAACTGGTAGCACTCAGCAACTTCTTATGCCCATGATTACAGTAATTTCTTCATTTGTATGTCTTTGGCATTGGACGTTTGATCCCTAAAGTGTGGACAAAACACTTTTGATGCAGTAAGTCACAACTACATAAAATTACTATAGTACCCAGTGTATGTGTCACTGATTTAAATTGGGGTTATCGGGTTCTCATTTTTAAAGTATCATTATTCCTCTGGTAAGTTTGTGTAATTTTTCATAAATTTTAGTAAAAATCTAAAAAAAGAAAACTACTTTTGAACTCATTTCTACATCCCTATCCCTGGTTTCATATATTTGACACAGGGCCTTGATTTACCAGCCTTTTTTTTTAAATTTCAGTAAAAGTTATTTAAACTTTTTATGGGAGGGTGGCAGGATCTCACTAAGTAGTTCAGGCTGATCTTGAACTCACTGTGTAGGTTGACCTTGAACTTGCACAGATACTTCTGCCTCAGCCCCTTGAGTGTTGGGATTACAGTAATGTGCCACTATGCCTGGAAGTCGAAAAACATTGTTCTTGTTTTTTTTTTTTTTTTTCTCTTTCTTTTTTTTGTGCCAGGGATTGAATTCAGGGACTTGTGCTTGCCAGGCAAGCACTCTAACCACTGAGCTAAATCCCCAGCCCTGGAAAACATTGTTTTGTAGTGTAATTATTATTTTGATTCTGATGTTTAAATATTATAAGATGTAGGCTTGAAGAAATCACCAGATATGTACATAATAAAGTAGTCTACTTTATAAAAGTAGGATCCATTGTATAATAGGAGGCTTATCCCATACTACGAGCTATGAAAGAAAGACCTTTAAATGTCAGTTTATGGGGCAAGATCTGAAAGAGAAGCTAAAGACTAGCTTCTCCAGCCCTTCATACTTCACAGAGAAGTAAACCGAGACCCCGTCCTTGTTTGGAGCTTCGTAGCATAAATGCACCTTGAGAGACAGAGTGGAACCTTGATCCAGGTCTCTTCATTCTTTCCTGTTTGTCATTTCTGTGTCTTTATAGAAAGATATTTATGTTTACCACTTATGCTGTTCAAATGATGAAACAGATAAAGTACTTTTGAGGAGAACAAGAAAAGAGGTTCAGGATGAGGATGGCCATAATAACTTGGCACTATCAGCAGGTAAAGGCGTAATGGAAGCTGAACTTCCAGCCTAGAAAGGATTCGAATAGACTTCAGGATTGAAAGATTAATTCATCTGTGAGAAATGATGAGTAAAAACATGGGGAGAGAGTAGACAAAAGAGTTGTAAAAAGAAGGAGAAGAAGATGAAATTGGAGGAATCTGTTTACAAACTCCAGATGAGCAAATACAGAGAGCATGGTAATTACAGGGAAGTTATGAATACATGCTTCAGTCCAATCATGCAATTGGCAACAAAACTCGGTCATTTTGTCTTTTCTGTTAAATCATGAACTACATCAGAAGAATATTGAGAAGGAGCTCTGTGTACAAACGTGAGCTTCAGGATGGTTAACGTGATGCTTATGTGCAGATGGCTGTGAAAACGTCATTGTACAGGGCTCCACAGACTGTCCAGGAACCCTAAAGATACACTGAAGCTCCAACATAGTTTATAGCAGTAGAAACCAGAAGAAATATTACCATTTCTTCTGGTAATAACGCACAGAAGAAATATTACCATTTCACAGTTGCCTACAGATAAAAAGGAGAGATGGAGAAAAGGAAGAGACCACAATTCATGTTATGTTTCAGCCTCAGGAATCCTGACACATTTTTTTTTTCCATGGAGGGTGGAGTTAGGGATGGAGGGAAGAACACCAGGCAGGTAGAAGACGTGAGGCCCAGTTTCAGACATGCCGAACATGGATTGAGTTCAGAACAACAGTGGACATGGGTTCAAGAACCTGAGAGGAAGATGATGGCAGGAGACATAGATTGAGATACTACACAAAGGTGAGCTTTGATCCTGTGCAATAAACCATTAGAAGAGAAGAATAGGATGGAAAGAATACAGGAAAGCAAAACAGATTCTTAGTCAATATCTGCAGATAAATGGCCAAAGAATGAAGAGAAACCAATGAAATAGTGAAAGCCATAAAGGGAGTATTTTGGGGGCGCATGGTACTTCTCAGCTCATAATGGGAGAATGCAGGATCTTGCCTGTAGTTGAAGAGGTTTTCACTATGTCCATGTGCATCCATTTCAAAATGCAAGTTCCTGTGCTACTATGTGCTTGTCACAAAGAAACTGTTCTTGCAGAAAAATAGTTATAGAGAGTCTGAGTCACCCAATACTAGCTCATCCTAAGAAACACAAAAGTGAAGGGAAACATTTCATTCAAATGTAGGTTTCTGACCTGGGCAACAGACTGAGAACGCATCTCAAGAAACAACCAGCACCAAGAAAACAAATTAAAAAATGGGTTCCTAAGTAGAATTCTCCACATATTACCTGTTGAAGATGACGAAACTTGCTGTTCCTTTAAAATCTTCTCATCAGCACTATGAGCAGGGCCACAATCAGGTTTATCTCCTGGTATGTGGAATGGCCTACAAAATTGGGTCAAAATTCCCCTGATAAGTTAGCAAATTGGGATGTCACTGTTGCTGAAGGAGCTGCACATAGCCTTGCATGAGGTTTGGAGGGAAGGCTGTCCCATTTCAGAAGATGCTTCATGAAAATCTCAAATTTTCATTGTTGCCTACAACTACTCACTAATTCAATAAATAATGATCCGTACAACAGATTTAGTCAGAATCACACTGTTTGATATGCTGATACAAAATGTCACCCACATTTGATGTTCTAGATTAGGAGCAAAGTTTGTGTGGAAAATTATTTTGTCGTTGTTACTTTTGTTTTGTTTTTCTTTCTGAAAAGATAGTGAATTAGTTCAGACTGAAAGGGAGTCATCATGCACTCAGTGGTAACCCAAAGAGGTTCACTTTTTCTCATTTCAGGCAGCTGTAAAATGAAAGGATTGAACTAGATGGTCCGAGGACATTTCCTCTTAAAAAAAAAAAAGTAAACATCTTTCAAGTTATTAAATCAGGACAATAAAATGTTTCTCAGCAAATCTTCTGCTACTAGATCATTCACAAATGTCTAATACAGCCACAGGTATGGGGTGTGCAGTATAGGTATGAGTAAAGCATTGACTGTAAGCATTAGATATAAATGAAATAAACATTTTAAAAAGTAAATCTGAGGGAAGTTTAAAAACCTTATAGATATAGGACACATGAAATTATAAAACATAAGAAAGTAAAATTCTCTCTTTAAGGCAGGAGAATTTTAAGGAGACAAAAAGACAAGCTGGTTGTTCAGCCCACAGATGGTAGCGTGTGTTATATGCCATTATTATACTGAAAATTAAACGCAACACACAGGAGTAGATGTTTTTAAGCACTCATGAAACAACAACTGAGTATGTTTGGTTCTTGTTCATTGATTGGAAGGGGACAGCAACACTATCCCCAACAACTCCACATCTCAGCCATTACCCAAAAGGGGCAGGACAAATCACGGCATGTCCTCAGGAGGCCAGAGAGGTAACTTTAAGACTTTTTAAAATGGATCTGTGATCGTTAAATTAATTGTCTACTTGTTTGGCTTGAGAGCCACTAGGAGAATAGGGACTGGGGTCTGGGTAGGTCATGGAGATGGGACCTTAGGGTCACAAATGGTCCAGGCCCTTCCTTTCTGGCACTGCTTCCTTGTTCTGTTTCTTGGCTGCCATGAACTAAGCAGCTTTGCTCTCTTAGGCCCTTTCACCATGGTGTTCCTGCTTGGGAACCAGCAAATCATGGACTGAATCCTCTGAGACTGTGAGCCAAATAAATCTCCTTTAAATTGCATGTGTCAGTTATTGTGTCCACCAGTGAAAAAGATGACCAAAATAGAGTCAAAATAAATGTATTCTTGAGCTTTTCATCTACTTATAATCCTACAAAAGGAGAAATCAATTACAAAATATAAAAAATCCAATATTAACAACTGGATGGAAGAGAAAACCAAGAATTGATAAATTAGTTATGAACTTCAGCATGAATTTAATGGCTAAAAAGGCAAAGCTGCATTACCCTTCTTAACTAGGGAATGGTCATATTACATATGAACCCTTAACACTAAATATTATATGGACACTCATCTATACTTGTCATTCTTCAGTGCACTTTTATACACATTATTCAAGAAGTGATCGGTTTAAGTTCCTAAAAATAAGGCAATATGATAAGCTTGCTGCATTCCTAAGGAAAATTTAAAATATGAAAATTAAAAATTTTATAAATATGAAAAGTACTAATACTGACTATTAAAGCAAATAAATCAAAATAAGAATATAGCACTTTGATGGTTAAATTTGATTGTTGCCTTTTTGGTGTGGGAAGTGTGTAGAGGATTAGTAAAGCACACTTCTGGGTGTGTAGAGTGGCATGCAGGTGAAACTCGGGGTCTATTTCTGGTCCTAGCTCCTTCTGTTTGGTGGCCTCCCTCCCCTGCTCTGCTTCCCAGCCTCCAGGAACTGAGCACCTTTGCTCTACTGAGTCCTTCTGCCATGATGCTCCCACCTTGGAGCCAGGTAACTGGACCAGATTTTCTGAATTTGTGAGCTAATGTAAACCTCAACTCCTTTATGTTGTGGGTGTTAGGAATTTTGTCCTGACAACAGAAAGCTGACCAATAAAGACACCATGCAACCGGCATGCACAATATTCAATATTAGTGAAGCTTTGGTGACAGACCTCTAGTATATTGCTGGTGGTATCATTTTTAAAGATATCATAATTTCATGAATACAAGTATATGTCCACATAAAACTGAAGGTAAATGTTATAAGAATATTACTAAGCTTCAAATAGTAGGATAGTAGACTTGTTACTTTATACTCTGAAATTTAAGTGCATCCCAACATTTGCACTTTTTTTATCTATATTACTTCTGTAATTGCTAATATAAAAAAGAAATTTTAAAGTATCTATTTAAGGGCTTTATTCTTATTCATTTAATTAAACAGAAATAATAGTCTGACTTTGTCATTCTTTTTCTCTTTTTTTTCTTCTTTCCTAAATGAACTCTTCACAGTAACCACTTCTATACAAGGAGACTTTTTCCACATTTCTCCCCAGACTGGGTAACATTCCACAGAATGCTACAAGGCAGACGCCACACGGCGACTGGCAGCCTGGTTGGGTCTTGGCAGGCGCCTTCTCCGCCTCTGCCTAGTACCTGGGGCTTAGCAACACTGAATCACCGATCTCTCCTCCACTTTGTAATGAATATTCTTCTAAATGACGTAGATTATCTGGATTGTGGGGCTTAGAGTTCAGTGAGGAGGCGAAGGTGAACCTCACTCTCACCTTGATCCTGCTTGTCCTTTCAGGCTACATTCTCAGGGAGAAAAATACTCTATTACGTAAAGCAGTGGTGGCCAGTCCATAGCGTGAATGCCACAGGAGGCTGTTTGTATCAGAGAAAACTCTAAAAGGTTTGCCATCACTGATGTAAGGTATCCAAGGTTCTTTGCAACCTTAGGTACAAATGCATCTTTTGTTGAACTTTTCTTTCTTTTCTCTGTCCCTCTCTCCTTCCCCCTCCCTCTGCTGTAATTTGGAACATCTACAGGATGATAGAGCTGGAAAAGGTATTAGAACAACCATCTCTACTGCAGTTTAGTGCAGCTGCCTTAAGGGATGCAAAGCTAACGGGAAAGGGTTGTGAGTAGCCAGTGGGGTCACTGTGCCTCTTGTTAAAGTAAAATGCTTCACGTTCATGTGTCATACAGTGAGGTGCTTAACTTTAAGGAAATTTAAACCATCGATGCGGTCCATTTATTTCATTTCATAGGCCCAGGAAGCAAATTATTTAATCAAAGCTACAAGACAATGTCAAAGGTACAACAATAATGCAGGCGTTTGAGTTTTTAAATTCCAAATCGAAATTGGAAAGTAATGATAATGGTAACACTTTGCAGTTCTGGATTTTCCATGGGATTGCTAGCTTTTGAAAAACGTTATGAAAGGCAATTAAGGAAATATCCAAGCAACAGTGGTGCCATTATCCTAACAATGATGTGAGGGATATTATGCATGGGGACGTTTCCTTTGCTTCCACTGAGTTGTTAACTATATAACAGAAGTTCGATTGAGCATCTGCCAGGAGTTAGCGTAGAATGATTCCATACACCTGTTCTACAGACGGACGTGCATCAATAATGGAAGCACCTGGCTGTTTGTGCCTAAAGGGCTGCCAGAATCTGAGCAAAAATTCACCACGGCCAGATCCTAAAATAGGCAGAATCTGGTCTGTGACTTGGCTCTAAGGAAAATTGTCAGGGTGAGGTACGATGGGGAAATTCTATGGCTATTCCTGTCTGGAATCTGGCGTGCTCTGGGCCATTCTTTCTCCTCTAGTTTTTGGTTTCCCAATCTGCAATAAAAGGAAAAAGATTGATTTAGGAACTTATTTCCGATTATGACATAGTTGGTTATGTTAGTGGGGATATGGTGCTTTTGTTTTTATATTTGTTTGTTTTAAAGTCAGTATCAATTTTCACCCAAAAGGGGACCAAGAGGAAGAATAAAACAGCAATTGCTTTAGAGTTATGGTATAAGTCTTTGTATTATTGTTTTTGAAAATATCATCTCAGCTGTAGTTGCAACATGAAGATCAGCATTGAAAACAGGGTTTTGAAGAACCCAGAGGAGATAAAAAAAAACTTACTAAATATGAGAGGTGTGTGTGTATGAGTATGTATGTGTGAGTGAGTGTGTGTATGTGTGTGTGTGTGTGTGTGTGTGTGTGTGTGTGTGTGTGTGTTTACATTGCTCTTCCTTCCAGCTCATTCCTGGGTGGTTAAATTAAAACTGGAGGAAAGGAAAGCCAATCTGTAATCTAGTGTCCCTCAAATACATAACAACTTTCTGTAGGGTCCCAATGCCACCCATTATTAAAAGATGTATTTCCCTGGCACATACATTCTCTCATTCTCCCAGAAGACTTTTCACATTTTATTCCTCCACATAAAACTGACTTCTACCACCTCCTTCCCAAATTGCACTCTCAGCTGAGTGGTTCCTATTTCACTGCAAAGACGGCATCCATATGAAGAAAGCTCCCACCAGTTTGTTTCCTGGCATGTGCACCCAGGCATCCCAACTTCGGGGCTGATACTTTCCACATACTGCCTGCAGCCCCAGCTGAGGCCGTCTCTGCTGTGTGTGTAGGAGTTTCCACCCCAGTTACTGATTCTAGGGCACGAGCCCAGCGGTGCCCACGCTTTGTCCTCATGGAATCAAATCCAACCTCTGCTGCCTCTGGCTGATGACCCTACACCATGTAAACATGCTCTGTCAATGCTTCAAAAATAGAATGGAGTACACAAGGAAAACTTATCGTGACCCAGTTCTCCTGACAAAGTTTTTTTCAACTTATTTGTACCCATTTGCCTCCCAAATCCACAAAAGCAGGGAAAGTTAAAGTCAGTCTTATTTCTGATACATCAAATCATCTATAATAATTTTTTTTTCATTCTGCTAAGACAGTTAAAGTCATCAGTGGCCTCTTCGTGGCTAAAGCCAGTGAAGTCTTCATCTCTCTTGGTACATCAGGAGCATCGCTGAAATTGATGGGTCTTGTTCCAGATACACCGTCCTCGCCCAGCATCCAGGTCACCATGCTGTCTGGGCTCTTCTCCAGACTCACTGTCTGCTCCTTCTCAGTCTCCCAGGACATTGCTCTTATCTCTTAGCCTGTTATCTTTGAAAGCTCTAGGACGCAATCTTTGCATCCTTTGCTTCTTGTAAGTATTTCTTATGTTTAGCAATCTCATTCTGTCTCCTGATTCTATGTATCATCTACAGGCTGACATCCCCTCAATCTACATCTTAGTCTAGGTGTCTCTCCCTCACTCCAGTCACTTATGTCATGTATGTATGCTCCTCACATCTCTACTTGCTCTGGGAGAATCACATCCAAACTCAACATCCCCAAATTATCCTTCTGATATTTGCTCCCAGACCAAATTCACCCACAGTTTTCTCATTCCAAATGAGGCAAAAAATCTTGGAGCCAAAAATCATGACTAACATAGTCCACATTCAATCCATTTTCTTTCTTTTTTTTTTTTTTTTTTTTGTGCTGGAGATCGAACTTCAATCCATTTTCAAAATGTCCCGAATTTTGTTCATCTGGAGCTGCCGCCACCTACTGCAAATGTCCTCGTTGGTCTCTCTTTGCTGATCGCTGCCTGACATGGTGGTAGGCTTGACTGCGGGACAGAGATATGGGCCAGGTGACTTTAAAATGGCTCCCTCCTTAAAACCTGTCATGGAATGAATTGCCACTTCTTCGCTCAGAGTAAAAACCAAGTCCTTACAGTCATTATATGACAGTGAGCCCCACAGAGCCTGAAATAATCTTGGCTGGCATCGCAGAGAGCAAAACACAACTCCATCGGCAGCAATTTTTCCATGTTCCTCGTGCTTCCATAGAGAGGGGCTTCAGGAGAGCTTGCTCTTGACCTCTCATTCCTTAGGGAAAAATCTAGTTTATTTGGATTATGTGATTTGTTATTTTGGGGAAAGAAATGGAGCTGGAGTGCTTGGCTGGGCAATTTTTTCTTCCCTTTCTGTTCTGTCTGTCCCTTTCTGTTCTTTCTGAGGCCATGAGGGGTGGTCTGCAGCCTGCTTCTCTGTGGATGGCTTGGGACTCGGGGCTGCATCCGTCCTGGGTGGGTAGCATCTCACCTTCTGAAGGAGGAGAAGAAATCAGCCAATACATTCGGCCACATAGCCAGTCCCGTTTCCATACACAGCTGTCCTCATACACAGGTTACCTCTTAATCTCCATCTTTGTCTCTGCTTTTCTGTTTCTGAGCTGTGCAGAGTCCCAGCCTGGCAGAGAATGATGACTTCCATTGAGTCCGTTAATGGCCCAAAATGTTAAGCATCGAGGCACCAACTCCTTCTGCTCTCCGCTTTTGTAGGATTATGTGGGGGAAGAATTGGGCTTTGGTATCAGGACATTTTGACTTTTAATTTTGTGTTTATTGCTTGCTGACTTGCATCCGTGAGTTAAGTCATTTAACTTCTCTCGGCCCGCTGTCCTCCGTATACCCAGCGGCGTGCATAATGACTTCCCCCGAGCACTGTTGTGGGTTGAGAGTGAGTGATACATGTAGAGGGCCTGCAGGACCCGGTACACGTGCATACTCGGAAACAATTATCGCTTTCCCCTTTGTGCCAGTAATCCACTGCAAAAAATTATTTCTATCAAGGAAAACAAGTTGTTTATAGATGAAAACAAGGTTGAGTGGTGGAAACAACATTTTGCAAGAAATGACCAGTCTTTTAGTTTGAAAGGAAAGCAAAATAAATCATCCTCTTGTGAAACTGAAGTAAACTGGTGAAGAAAACAGTAAATTTGCCAAAAAATGTCTGCAGAAGCTGGTGTGGGTGGGTGAGGAGGGCCCTGGATTCACGCATCCCTCTGCTTGTGTTCTGCATGATTAGAAGTATTGCTGGCTTCTGCTGGGCTGCAGCGCATCTTTAGATGACAAGCCCACAAGTATCTGTCTGCGTTAGAACCAGCAATATTCCTGGTTATTTCTGATATTAACTGATAGGTTCACTAACAAACTTTCCTGCAAGGCACAATTCAAAATGGTCCTCATAGATGTTAATATACTAAAAAAGAGATAAAAAGCAACACTGAAGTGCAAGATTAAAAAAAAAAAAAAAGAAAAATGAAATCAACATACACACATGTGTAGAGTAGTCGGGGTAACTGAGGATGTCCGGCCAGGAGATGGGAGGACATAAACTCTTAGGGATTACTCTCTTTAACCAGTAGGAAGTAATCTCACAAATTAGTTCCTAAAATATACCTTGTAAATATTGGAATCAATATAATTTTAAGAGTCATGCAATTAAGAGTACACTGTCTTGTGTATGGCTCCCTCTCTACAGAATTGATCCAAGTGAATTTTTTGAGCAACTATCAGCCAGGGTAACCCTAGACAGGATTCATGCATTAAGACTAATACTATGCATTCTAGATAATATCTAAGTGTTCCAGCTTGGAGTTTCTGATATTCAAGGGCTCAGAGAAAAAACATACTTAGGGGCCTTGGAAAGTAATAATATTTACCACAGTAAAATTTGGCTCTTTCCTTATTAGGCAAAATATGAAAATCTTTTTAAATGCTGGGGACCTACTCCTTTTGGAAATGTGAGTGTTTTCCAAGTTAGTGTCTTTGCTATTGTTTATCAGTGATGATTATTACAGTGAGATCTCACAGAAGCAATCATATATCTTCACCTACAGGCTGATTTTTCTCCCGTGCAATATGAAATAGAAAGAAACACTCTCCCACTTATATCATAGTTCTTATTCTCACTAAGACTTCAAGTTTCATGGTAAAACTAAACTCATGTTTGCAAAGGTAATTAATCTGTGTAACTGGGAGAACTCTTCCTTGGATCTTATTACCTTTCTCTCTATTTTAAGTTGGGAAAAGGGAGGTATGGTTTGAGGGCCAATTGAGGCCCCCCTCACTGCATTAAAGGAAGAATCAATTAGTCTAGGTCACGGAACAGCCCTAGAGTCTCATGTAGATATTTTCTCATTTCTTATTTTAGAAATGTTTACATTCTGAAACTCATAAGGCATTTGCTAACTTGCCCAAGGCGGCAGGGTTTTTATAAACTCATTCACATAATAAAAGGGCTTGCTTTAGGTATCAAGAACATTTTTACGTATAAATCACTGCACATAAAATCACTTGCCAACACAAGAAGAAAGCAACCTTGCTACCTATGGCCAATTTATTACAAAAACTAAACTATTAAGCTAATTTGTCTTCATTTCTTTTTGGTTTAATATTTGTTTATTTATTTATTTTTTCATTTCTTTACTAAAAAAAAAGAAAGTCATACTTTGGCAATAAACAGCAGTGGGAACAACTGTGATTATTTAGGCTACTGCAGCCATCATCTTTTCTGTGAGCACTGGAGTACGCTTATCGCAAGAGAATTTCTAGGCCCATGAATAAAAGCAGAGTGATCCTGAAGAAGCTAGCTCGAGAAAACAAATCCATGCACAATGCAGAATGCAGAAGCATGTTGGGGGGCAAGATCTGTTAAGATTTTGAGGTGGTGTTTGTTAGACTATGTTTTCTCAGATTTATTTCTAAACAATATCATCTGCAAAAACAAATCCCAGAGACACAATAAAAGCCATCTTTAAGATTTTTCACTCTGGTCTGAAATCTGATGTAGCTATGAAGCTTCCTACTTCACATCTGGACTTTTTATAGGAATGCATAATGTTTAACTGCCTTTATAGAAATATCAATACCCTTTTTGCTTCATGATATTCTTAAGCATTATAAAGTTTAATTCAGTGCCTTTTATGGGGTTTACTGCTCCCTGCAAGTCTCTTGACGCAAAGATTTTCATTTTTGCTAATAACAAAGGCCTAATCAGAAGGGGAATACAAAACAAAATATTAGAAAAATAACAGAAATGGAGCGTTGTCAGCTTGTAACACTCATCGCCCAAGACATGTGTCTGTCTCTTAAGGATATGGCAAAAAATTTAAGGAAAAAAAAAACCCAAAGTTTTAAAAAAGTATTTTAATGTTTCAGAGCACAAGGATAAATCAAACTAAGGAAAGTCGCAGGCAATCTTTCTCAGTGATGGGCAAAGATACTGTGCAGATGTCAGAGTCAGGGAGAAGAGGGTATGCAGCCATCATTCTGTCCATCTTGCTGTGTGAGCCTACAAAACTTCCTTAATCCCATTGCGTTTGGCCACCTACCGTGGAGCCTGGAAATGATAATCACAAAGGTGGTATCATTCATTATACCTAAAATCATGCTATCATTTGATTTAGCCATTCAAGGTGTGTATGTCTGAGTCACTTTTCTTGTTTTGGGAAAAAATACTTGACACCCACAACTTAAAGGATTAGATGTTTCTTTTGGCTCACAGTTCAGAAACTTCAGTCCATGTTTGGCAGGTTTAAACACAGAAACAGGGCGGTAGGAGGACCTGGAAGGAAGAATGCTGCTCACAAGATGGTGGCTGGGAAGCAGAGAGAGACGGGAGGAGTCAGAGAGGGAGATACAGTATATACTTCCGGGTCAACCCACCAGTGACCCGCCTCTAATCAGGCCCACTTCCTCTGAGCACCCGCGTGAGCCTGTCACCTTTCAAAAGACCCCAACCTCTTAGCAGAGGAAGCTTCTGGGGGATATTCTTGATCTAAACCATAACAGTGTAACAGTATACATATTTCAAGACAACGAGTTCTAAATAATATGTACATATAGTTTTCACTTATCAGTTTAAGAATAAAGTACATTGAAATATGACTGATGTGAAGATTCGGTGATATCACATTATATACAGCAGCAGCACCTGACTGTTGCCGAGAAACACTAAATACACAGGGGTTCTCGGGTAACCTGATGCCCGTCCATCAATTTGGTAAAATTCACGTGGAAAAAAATGATCAGAGTACCAAGGTAATCATCATTTTTTCAGAAAAGAACAGTTTCTGACATCCAAGTGAAGATTGTAAACTATCAGTATTTAAGCCATGTGTAAAAATCTTTCCACACATCTTTCTGGGCCCACGTTGGATCTCTACGATCTCAGTTTCTGCTACGCATCTCTTTTCTGGTTCCAGAACTGATCACAATACTGTGGCCTCCCCCACCGATCAGACTCCAATCAGAAAGTTCAGCAACTTGATAAGGGTGATATAGTAAATACTTTTAAGGCTAGTGTCCTTTTCTATAAATTTGTATTCACAATATCAATCTCATCAGAAAGCCATGCACACAACATGTAATGAATAAAGTATATACAGAGCACATGCACACATAAGTACATGGGTACCATGGTCAAGAAAGTGTGATTGTCCTTAATGTAAGTTCAGCTATTCATCAAAAATGATTATCTGGGTAATTCATGTACTTCCTCCAGAATGAAAGGGAGGCACAATATAGCAACTACCACAAGATGTAAAATTAGAAGATTTGTGGCCAAGTATTGATTAGCGTGGGATACTAGCTCTGTGACTTGAGAAACATACTTAATTTACAAGCCAAATTCAAAATTTGTGCATGATGAATAAAATCAGATGTATCGTTCTCACGGAGTTTACCTTCACGTCAGATGTGAGATGTGAGTGGCTAAGACCTGTTAGTGGTCCAGGCCTGCCCCTCAGAAACGGAAGGGCTTTCGCTTGCCTAATTTCAAAGCTTATCTATCATATAAATACCACATAAATATTATTGATATCACTTTATATTAGAAGATAAAATGTGAAGACTGCAAAAAAGCAATCTATTAGAAATTTGTAGAAGCGTACATTAGAAATGAATAGAAAAAGTAGTGAAGAGTGAATTTGGGAGTACTCTGGATCAGCCCAGGTCTTTGGGACTACGAGTAATAGTACTATTTACTGACTATGACTAAAATGAAATTTTGGTTATTTATCTCAGCTTTTCCTAATTCCAGATGTAGTGTTTGACTTGATTCTGCAGCTCCATCTTATTATCGATGACTCAGGCTCTCCTCTGACAGCCTCAGGGAGAGGTGGGAAAAGTCACCCTCATCACCTCAAATGATCGCAAGCACCGATGTTCACAATGATTTCGAAAAGCAGGAAATAGAGAAAAAACACATTCATCTGTATTTGTGAAGAACGAATTTACCATCGCGCCTGTAAATCACATTTTAAAAACATGTATTAGTACATGCATGCAGTGCGTAATGATTACACTCTTTGTGGGGAGTTGATACATGTACATAACACAACTTAATTCTTTTTTATTCCCCTTCTCCTCTCCTCCCTCCATGTCTTGGTCCCGTTTCCTTTTGCAAAAGATCTGTCTCCCTGTTTTCTATAATCTGTTTCTTATTTTGCTCTTTAATTATCTGTATTTCGGGTATTCCTATATAAATACCACCAAATGAATAGAAAGGGGCTGCTGATACCGTGGTGCCTCTCAGTGACGCCGCCACGGCAATATCGCCACCTTCTGGCAGTTTGTTAAAAACGCAGACCCGGCTTCACACCAGACCCCCTGAATTGTAATCTGTTATTTAAAGTGATCACAAATGATTCCTATAAATAAAGGTCTGGGAAACAATGAATTGCACGTGGGGTTAGCAACAGTGGCTGCACATTGGAAACTTCTGGGAAACTTTAAAAAATCGACAAATGTTTGGTTTTCAATCCCAGCAATTTTGCTTCAATTATACACCTGAGCTTTGGGGTGTTAAACAATCTTTCCGAATGATTTCGCTGTGCGACCAGAATTGAGAAGGCCTGAGCGAAATACTAACAAGTCTCAGGTCTTTAAATCAAAATACACCTGTTTCTTTCACACGCTCCGAGGAGAACAATGCTAAGATATGTTGCATACAGATCTTTGTGGCTGAGGAGTTTTCTTCCCTGGGTTTTCCTGCCACGTGCTGTTTTGGGGACTCTGAACTTTCTCCTGTGGTGACTCTCAGTGTGGAGCGTGAAGCTGCTTCTCTCCAGATGGGGCTCCCCAGTGGGCTGAGCGAGGGGCCATCTGTCAGGGTGGGATGCCCTGTTCCCAAGTGGGCATCCACCACGTCCTCTGGTGTCGGGAGGTGACAGAGGAAATCCAGAGATCTTTCAGAACTCACAGCCCCGGTGCTCAGAGGCCTGGCAGGAGGCAGATCCCGAATTAGAAACACATGCATCCTTGCCAGGCGGGCACAGGCCCAGCCCTCAGGGACTCCGCTTCCTGTGGGCTGCTGCCGGGACTGACCTGAAGCTCTTCACACTTGAGCACGTGGGAAGGGGAAGGGGCCTTCGGGGGACCCCCACATGCCCGAATCCTGCACTTCTGTACAACGGAAATCATCTCCTAATCTGTGTGTGAAGTGAGAGCCCGGCCACTGCAGCCAGTCTCTGTCATGTGTGACTTCACAGGAAAAAATGGACCTGGAAGCCACACTTACAGGGCAACTGTTAATTGTTTTGAAATACCGATTGGAACATTCATTTAAAATCAAAATAATTACAGCACACGGACCAATGTCATTTTATAAATCCTTGAAGTAATATAAATGATTTTTATCACATTTTATTTAATATGCCTTGCTTGCTAAACCATTTTGATTCTTCTTTCACTGTAGTTTAAATGAGATACTTTCTTGCCAATTAAGCAAATTATGAATATTTTCCTTACATTTTCTCCCACTAAAAGGATTTCAATCAAGACTCCAGGCTTTATACAAAATGTACACACAATTTCTAAAAGATACATAAGTGAACTTTATTAGATTAAGTCTGTGGGTGACCAATAAATACTGACTTTGCCCTAGTTATCAAAACTATGAACATAATAAACGGGCACAGTGGTGCAAGCCCGTAATCTCAGCACTCTGTGGCTGAGGCACAAAGACTACAGTTTAGGCCAGTCTGGGCAACTTAGTATCTTAGTGAGACCTGGTCTCAAAATTTAAAGAAGACTTTTTAAAAAGGGAAGGTAAATGTAGCTCAGTGCAAAATAACCTTGAATCAATCTCCGGGACCACAAGCAAACAAACACGAGAAACAAACAACGCAAAAGAAGAACTATGGCCACAAACATAGTAAAGAACAAATAAAATGCTTGGTGGTGGCTCCCTCCAGTGGCCACACATCAAGATAGGCGGCCCTGACTGAGTGCTCCGTTCTTAGGTTTGACTAGCACATAGCAATCCTAACCCAGCCAAACACGCACAAACTTAAGAGAGTAAGAAAGATCAGTATTCAAAACATGCATTCTTAAAACAATAAATCCAGGAAGAAGTTGATTTAGATTCTTTCACGCATGGATTGAGGAAGTTACTAAAGTTGTTCCACGGGCATAAAATAAGCACATAAACACCTCTCAGAGTTGCAGCCATGATTCAGTGAAGCTTATTTTCCCCATTTTTCTCCACATCGGTTAACGAGTGCAGGAGCAGGGACACCAGCCCTGTTTGCCTCTCCCCCTGGGTCAGTCTCACACGCACCTCACGAGCAATCACCGTGCACTTTGGCGGCTCCCTGCCCTTCAGTGCATCCCACCCTCACCCCAGCCTGACTCTGGAGTCGCCTCCCAACAGCCCTCCCTGCCTGTCTCCCTCATCTGCACCAGCTCCGTGCTGCAGGCCGAGGCTGAGTAGAAGACACATTATGTGGGACTCCCTGCCTGTCCCTGCCTGTCTCCCTCATCTGCACCAGCTCCGTGCTGCAGGCCGAGGCTGAGTAGAAGACACATTATGTGGGACTCCGTTCAGCCCTCGAGTCGCTCCCCACACACTGAGGACCCTCCTGAGCCAGCCTCCCAGGCCGCCATCGCACACTGACTTCTGCACCCCTCCCTGCTACAGCTCCCCAAAGGCCGCAGAATTTCCCAGACGTCTTGGGGCATCCGCGCAAGGACCCCACCTTCCTCACCTTTCTCCCTCTTCAAATGCTGCTTCCATCTCGTCTTGCAGGCCTTGGTTTAAAAAGCCCTAGAGATTCCTGCATCTAAATGCGGCTTCTCACCCCTTAGATTTCCTTGTCTTACACCATATTGGCTATCTTCAGAGCAGGCACGGCCGCTCCTAGTTGTTTCTTTAATGGTTCTTGCTTGGCTCCCTGTGAGAAGGTAAAACACCAGGTTTATCTTTTTGACGTTACGTTTCCAGAGCCCTGAAGAGTTGGTGTTGTTAAGTCTTCCGTGATTAGATAAATGAATAGATAGAATTCATTTTTATAAAATTACTTGGCACAAGGGTCTTAGTAAATGACAGTCCTTTTCTTTGTATAGGGACACACAGGAGCGCTTAGCTCTCGATTCTAGTACTAATCATGAACTGCTCTTTATGTTGTGCTACTTGTCAGAAGGTTCAAATAATCAAGGCAAGTCACGGTCTTTCTGGGCACCCTGCTCACGGGGGCTTGACGGCAAAGCCGTAGAAGCTCGTGTAGAAAGAGGTTTCCCACGCTCGGCAGCAATATGAGTCAATGTAGTGGGTGTGACGCAAAACAAAATATGTCCCAAAACAATAGCAGTAAGTTAAGATAAAGCACCTGCTATTTTAGAGGAAGCAATGGTACATCTTTTAATACTTTTTTATTGAAAATGTTGCAAAAAGTTGTTGAAATAAAGATGTAAACAGCATTCAAGTGTCAGGAAATGTTATTACGGAATTGTGACACACAGTTATTTCAGATATATCTTATTATTTTTCTCAGTTGTGTGATATTTGTTGTTTATGACCATTTTAAATTTATAATTTGTTGCAGTTTTTTATTCACTTTCTAATTCTGCTTGTAATTTTGTATTTTTCAAAGATTCCCCATTATTAAATTTCTGAAGCATCACGAAAACTGAATTTTCCTTGATGTTTAAGACGTTACAGCAGAAGTATTGTTCTCCGCTGGATACATTAAAATTTATTCTTTTGTTTCCAGTTTTTATGGTAATTTTAAACAGCTCCTTTTTTAATGTTGAAGTGTTAATGCCAGGAATACTGGATTAAACTTCTGAATTAAAAACGTAATTTTTTTCTGAATGGAATTCTTAAGCAGAATACATAATTTAAAATTTTTAAATTTTAGTATACAGTGGAAGTTTGTCTCTCATTTAAAAAAAAAAAACCAACACTACAACGAGGACAACAAAGACACAGAAGCAAGAATCTGACCATTGATTGGCTTTCTGAGGGAATGCACAACTTCGACTGATTTCTGGCTCTCAGGTCAATGCCTGTGTGTGGTGGCTGATGAGCAGGACATTCATCAGAGTGTGATCAGCATTGTCAATTAGGTTTTCAGGTGAAATACTAGAAAGTGACTTTCCCAATTTTGTCCAGCATCCTTCAGTGTAGGCTGATGACTTAATGGTAAAGTAAAATTCGGGAAAAACGAACTTTAAGAAGAGTCAAAATAAAGGAAGCCGGAGACCTTCTTCACAGCTCCCTGCTGCTCATGGTGATTCTAACGCAGAGGAGAGAGTGATTAGGCGCAGATCGACAGTTTCATTTTTGTTTGTTTGGTTTTTTTTTTCCTTATTTTTTCAGGGGATATAGAAGTACCCGCTAATTCCCAGTTCCCGATCATGGAGAGCTGTATCGGGGATGCACCGTATGTCCCAAGTTCTACACCCCCTAAAGGAGATGAACAGCTTGATGAAGACATTTACCTGTATATATATCTGCCCCTCTCTGGTCATGGATGAGGCCTCAGAGGGACAAAGTAGGGCGCTGTCTCCTCAGGCAAGGTCCTCAGGAACCTGTCAGCTCATAACCAAGCTCTTGGCCTTTATCATTTTATGCACTCTTTCAATCAACACGAATATTTTATTCTTTCCTGAAAAAAATATTTTGATGGCATCTATAGATAATTTTGCTGGCCTTTGTTTCCCTAAGGGACATGTTACTATTGATAATTTCTCCTAATTAGATTTTTGGCAAATCTTAGCATCTCAAGCATGAAATTTCCCACAAACTTTTAGAAGTGTGAAGAAGCATATTTCTCTCAAGTTATCCGAGGTAGTTCAGTCGGAGTCATAGTTAATAACAATTTACAAGAAAGGTCCCCCTGTATTAATTATGTCTTAATTTTTCTATTATCATTTGAAGTTCACATTAGCTCGGAAATACTATTTTATAGATAAATACAAGCTGGAAATAGTTATTTCCCATTCATTCATTCATTCATGTCTTTAGCAAAAATTGAGTGTATTATATACCATGTAATATTTGAAGCTGTAGCATATGAGCCGTCTGGCATTAGGTAAATTACTTAGCTTTTCCATGTGTTTATTTCTTCCTCTGCAAGACAGAGATACAGCATTAATCATTTCATCAGGGTATAATAAGCATTAAGTGACTTCCCCTGTGAAAGGCATGTTGAGCACATTTGCTTGGTCCGTGGCTCAGTAATATTACTTTCCCTGCTGAGGATGGAAGACGAGACGGTTAGGGAGACAGGCGCGGCCGGCATGCAGCCCAATTTAGCAGCTGCAGGAATGAGCCCGTCGCTCTTGGCTGAGGGAGATGGGTGACTGGCTATTGCATTACTGCGCTACAGAATCTGTTACCGTTCTGAGCAGAGGTTTCTGGCTGTCCCCGCCAACAGGAGAGAAGAGTGCGGATAATAATGCAGGACCCGGTCTGGAGACAGAGCACTCTTTCGACAGGCAACACGAATTTTAGGACTGATTAGTGGTCACAGACTCCAGGGTAGAGAGAAGGTGAGATTATAAAGCAATAACACCGAAAAAACTTGGGGTGATGTTCTGTGTTCTGATTTCAGAAACAATTTCAAAACTCTATCTGCATGATAAAAATATGCAGACCTGCACACACACGGTGTGTGGAGGCCACTTTCCTGGTTCTGATGTTTTTACTGTAGTTATCAAAAATGACCGTGTAAGAACCTTGAAAACTCCCTCCTCAGTAGAAGCGATGAGAAATCTGGCAAGCAGCACCAGAATCAATTTCTGCAGAACTCTGGAAAGGAATCAAAAGATTTACTGCAACCCAAGGAGTTTATTCGAGAAAAAAGACTGAATCTCTTCGAGCTCATCAAGCTTTGGGGGCTCGGATTTGCTGTATTCCCATCACACTCTCTAGCTCTACGGTAATCGTAAAATCTGAAGCCCAAGGTCGCAGTGAAAATCAGCCCCCGTCAGCTACTGAGGGAGGAAGGACGTGGCGGAGCCCCGCGGAGCCCCATTCCCAGGCAGCGTCCCCGGGGAGCCTGGTGGCTGTTCTCCAGAGGAGCCGCTTCCAAGGCTGTCTGGATTTCACTCAGTGGAGAGTTCGCGCTTGACAAAAAGACTTGACATTGAGCATCTTTCCACGCAGTTATTTGCACTTTTGTTCAAGTCCTTCTTCCGACACCGTAATTGGGTTGTCTTTCTTTTTAGTTGCGATTGTAGGAGTTGTGAGCACATTCTGGAGATAAAATCATGTTCAGGTGTATATTTAAAATGATTTTTATCCAGAGAAGATCTTTTCAATGAAGAATTGGAAACAAAAGCAGTTCGGAGAGGTCTCACTCTGTAAGTTGTCTGTTTGCGTCTGTATCTGTATTAACACACATTGTTCTTGTTGCTGTCCACGTGGTAAAGTGATGTAACTGACTTAAGTGAGTCACGAAACATCTTCGATTTCTGTTTCTGGACTTGCTGCTCCGGCAGCAGAGGTGAGAACCACAGTGGAAAAGCACCGAGACACCAAGGATGAAGTGCTGGTGTTCCCTGCCCCGGCCTCCTGTGCCAGGCAGCAGACCTTCCTCCTTTCTCTGGTCTCTCCCGCCTGGAGCATTATGGACACCTGTGAGCACCGGCAAGGAGGCCGGAAGTGGAGATGCCGAGAGAGCAAGCTGTGTTTGACAGCATACACAGTGCTGATAGGTGCTACATAAACGAGGGTCAAGAGTGAGTTCTGGTTAGTCTGTATTGTATACATACACACACCCCCCCACACACACTGGGTTCCATAAATATAGGAAACTCAATCTTAAACATATCACAATCCCAGAGAAGCTGTATTGACTCCTGACAATATATATTCCCAGTAACATCCCCAAGAGCCCTCTTTCTCTGCCTTTGCTCCAGCATCATAACCTTGTTTCACAGAGTCTCAGCTCCATTCCTCGCATCTTTCCAGATCTGTAGGCCTCGTTCCCAGAAAAGTTCAGGAGAGCCTCAGTGCTGCCCTCTGGGTGAGTCCTCAGGGCTGGAAGGACGTGCTGCTAAACCGCGTGCCCAGTAAAAATCAGAACAGAGCGCGCTTGGCAGTACCAGGTACGGGCGGAAAGGGAACCAGGAGCTTGTTACTGGGATGGTGGACGGCGGCAGGGTGAATCTTTCCTAAAGCAACAGGATACGGGTACTGGGCTGTGAAAAGTGACAGAGACTACCAAACTGTCCTGGAAGAAAAATCATTCTTAGAATCAAGCTTGGTGGATGCTCCCAGTTTGTACTTGGTCACACAATGAATTTTATTCATATAGTAAATCAAACTTTTCTTTATAATGATATTTTACTGAGTATGTTTTAAATCAAAGGAGTACTGGCAGGCCTTACAAAGATCCTCCAACACTCTCTCTGTTAAGTTCTGTGGTAGAACTTCCTAGAATGTTCATGAAATACCAGGGAAGAAAAAGAAGACTTTTTGAGATGTTTATGTCAAGAAGAAAGACTTTCGTGCTGGACAAATCCTTTGAGCGGGGAGAGGAAGGACTACGGGAAGAAAGGCGCTTGGGGCAGAAGCAAGAACATGAGCGACAGCACGGAGGACCGAAGAGGTGGAACGTCCCTGGGTGAGTGTGGAGGGACAGAGCTACAATCGCGGGATCCAAAATGAAGGATCCATGCGGACTAGAGGCAACACGTTGAAGCCTTGCGTGTATTCAACTTATACTTCAGATTATTAGCAATGTGATCACTAAAATCAAGTGACTGGGTGATAGGAAAATTCAGACATCTTGGGAATCGAAATAGTTCCTTTCATACCACTTATAATGAAACATCTTACAACAGGACTCATCTGCGCTAAACTCCACGCAGAACACGGACGTTTCTATCTCATCCCTCCAATTTCCTCTGTGCTGTTTATATGATAAGAAATAGCTTTGTACCCCTCTCTCTCCTTAAAACTACTTATTTTCCTTAAAATGCTATTCATTTCAGCTTAGCAAAAGTAATTCTAAGAAAGATCCTCACGCTGGGGATGCTGCTACTTGGCCAAACGGAAAGGTGTTTACTCTGGGTATGGATGGAATCGCTGTGTCCAGACCTCAGCAAGGGGAGCAAGAACGGAGTCCTGCCGTGCAACACAGGTGCCAGCCACGGGAGGACGAGCGTGCTCGGCCGTGAGCCCAGCGGCCGGCCTGTCCAGGGCCAGCAGCAATTGTCATTCGCGCCACTTCAGGGCCAAGCTGACCGGTCCCACCCGTGGAAGCCCGCAGGTGATGGAAACTGGAAGGGCGAAGGTTGCGGCTGGCAGGAGAGGCCAGGCGGAGCGAGTGGCAGCGGGCGGACGGGCTCTGCCCTTCCCTGGGGAGCTGGGGCATTTGAAGCTCCCCAGCCGGCCAGGGGGTGAGGCCCGACGTGCTGCCGTGACCGGGGCCAGCGAGGGCGATGTCGGGAGCCCGAACGCCCCGAGAGCAGCCGGGTGCGGGCGCCTCCCTCAGCTTCGGCCTCGACAGGCTTCCGACAGAGCTGGAAGTTAGCACATCTTCATTGTCCTGAGACGCAGATCCGGGCGTTTCGGGGGCCCCGCCGGTGGCCCGTCCGGGGCTCGCCTGGGCAGAGGTCTCCGCACTGGGGCTCCCCGATGGCCTGGTCCAGACTCTCTGAGGTCGGTCTGGGCATCGGCATTTCTTTTACAGAAGCCTCAGGAGATTTGGGGGTTTTGCAGATGTGACGATGCGAGCGTCATTTACTCGTGTCCGGCCCTTCGGTTGGGTCAGGCCGTAAAGTGCAGCTAAGAGCCATCTGCGTCCTCGAATACAGACACACACTTTCATGAGATCAGCGTCACCCTTATATACGAATCCCGCCACCCCAGACAAGGCAGGCAAGGTCCTCACACAGACCTGATGTGTTTCTACCCACAAGCGGGGACGCCTCCCCTGCGCGGAGCGCCTGTGTTCAGTCAAAAACTGGTGATGTCGTAGTACATTCATTTAATTTTAGTCTCCCCCAAACCAGTAAAATGTCACTATTTTCTTTTGCAAAATACAACACATACAGATTCAGACACGGTTAAGCAATCCATCCAGATTCACATACTGAGAAAACAACTGCACTGGGCATGGTGATGCATGATCCCAGCGCTTGGGAGGCCGAAGCGGGGAGATTCCTGCAAGGCTGAGTTCAGCCTGTGTTACACAGTGAGTTCAAGGCCAGTCTGGACTACAGAGCAAGACCCTGTCTCAAAAATATCAAATCAGAATTAAAACAAGGTGTGCCTAAGTCTAAAATTCTTTGCTAATAAGATGAGAAAGAGAAATATTCAAACGTTTATTGTTTTATGTGTTAATTTTTTCATTGTGTCTTAGTCTTCAGTTCTTGTGCCCTCAGAAAGTCCCCAGTAACAAACAGCATGGAATCTGCCAGAACATTCACCCCGCACCCTGAGATCCGACTTTCAGACTAACACGGAACCATGATAATCCTTGAGCTACAATGTGACTTTGGAGGAAAATGTTAACTCCTTCCTCCATCCTGAAAGCAAGTAGGGGGAAGGTGCTTTTTATTCTTTGCCCTTGGGGGAAAAATCAGTTTTTAATGGGTTTCTTTGGTTTACAGATGTGTTTATAGGAGTTTACAAATTAAGGATTTTAGCATTTGAAGCCAAAAAAATGTCAAGCACTTCATCTCTTCCAAGAATAAAGTGAATAAGAATTCTGGGTAAGGGATTGTAGGATTATTTTAGGTTTCCATAAAGAATCATATTTCACTCTAGTGACTGTGTAGTCATGAAATGCCCTAACATAAAAGTGAATTATGACTTTATTTTCTCCTCTTTTTAGTAGATTTGGCCATTTCTACTAAATAAAGAACATTTTGGGGTAAATAGTAGTATGTATCTAAATATGTCAGCTCCTGATCCAATCCAGATTCCCATTTCTTTTACATATAATGCCAGATGTACATGAAAAAAGCAGGCGGGGGATTTAGCCCAGTGGTTAGAGTGCTTGCCTAGCAAGCATAAGGCCCTGAGTTCGATCCCAGCACCGAAAAAAAAAAAAAAAAGCAATAAATGCACAAAAAATTAAAGTCAGAGAATTTACAGCAATTTTCTCTGAAATCCATGATGATATAACAGGTATAAAGTTAAATTATAACTTTTCAAGTAAACTTTTAAATTATTAAATTATGCTTTATGAAGAATAAGTCAATGCGTATTAGTTTAAGTTGTGTTTCCTTTTTCCTACATCCTTGCATT